>CABFOS010030188.1:24595-34704 GCA_900660315.1 Diretmoides pauciradiatus
GGCAGGTGAGAAAACATTGAACTACTTAGAGCAAGAAAAAAATAGGTGGTGAGGAATAACTAAATCACCTTAGGTCTTAACCTTATATCTTGTGTGTGTGTGTGTGTGTGTGTGTGTGTGTGTGTGGGAGAGAGAGAGAGAGAGAGAGAGAGAGAGAGAGAGAGACAGATGTTGTTGATGGATAGCAGGACCTTTAGTTTAAGTAAGATTAACTGGCTTCCTGCCTGTTTGGTAAATTGCTCAAAACAAAAGGAAAGGACAAGCGCTGCAATTTTAAAGCCAAGCCCTTCTGACCAGCTCAGCATCACCATTTCATTTAAAATGAATTTGCTTCCAGCTTTAAGATCATTTCTCTAAATGTGCTTGGACATTATTCATAAACATGGACTGCACTTACTCAAAGTTGCATATGGACCCTTCATGCATAAATCACAAGTCTTCAATTCAAATGTATGGCAACAGCTCAACAACAAGTATGCCGTGGGGGTGGTGGAGGGTTTAAACTAAAGTATTACTTTGGAGAGAATATTCTAGTTAACACTGATATTGCACAAGGTTGATACAACTTTCTTGTTTCTTTCTTTGTCTGCAGGTCTTATCCTACTCTTCTACCTAGTTTTCTACATTTTCCTGGCCGGCTTGTTTACGCTCACCATGTATGTTATGCTGCAGACCTTGGATGACCACAAACCGACTTGGCAAGATAGGCTCTCCACACCAGGTGCAGTAGCTAGCACAGATACTGTAGCAATACCCCACTGGGTAATGAGAAAACAACAGTACATAGGTATGAGTCGTAGTCTGCACCCTGAAGTCTCCATCTCTCTCTTCGTAGGCATGATGATCAGACCCAAAGGAGAAGAGTCTCTTGAGATTGTATACAACATCCAGAACACTGAGAGCTGGGACTTGTACGCCCAGGCCCTGGACAAGTTCCTTGCACGTGAGTCTGGCTCTTTGCTTCTCTAGATTTGAACACAGTGGCTCTTCAAAGATGAAAAAAGGTAAAAACTTACTGCCAAGCATTGGATAGAAACAATAATAGTTAGAAACAAATAAACAAAATACCCCCACCCTCCCCTGCAGCCTACAACGACTCAGCCCAAGCCCTGAAAAATGACGAGTGCCCCCCAGATCAGTACTTTGTGCAGGAGGACAGCAGAGATGTGAAGAACAACCCAAAGCGCTCCTGCCAGTTCAACCGCACCATCCTGCAGAACTGCTCTGGACTCGTTGACCGTTACTATGGATACCTAGAGGGCAAGCCATGCATCATTATCAAGCTGAATCGGGTATGAAAGGGAAAGAAGGATGGGAAAGGGATCGTGTTGCTAGGAGACTTGGAGTGACTGAATAATGAAATTGGTTGGGAAGCAGGAAAAAAATCTTCAGAGTAAAATAAATAATTATAGTTGCATACTATATTATTACATTTATTATTGAGTGCTGACATATCAGATATTGATTTTAAACATGTATCTCATGCATTGTATTTGTCAATAGGTGATTGGGTTGCTGCCAGGAAAGGATGGACAGGCTCCCTACGTCACCTGCGGGGCGAAGGTACACCTTTCTGTCTTTCACTATGGAAGGCTTAACATAACCATTTGGATTTTAGCCCATTCATCACTATCATGTCTCACCTATTACACATCCTCATTCCTCTTAAATTCTATGTCTGTGTATGTCTGTCTTGCATGCTACTGTGTCATTTCACACCTTTGTGTATGTTGCTGGTCTCTCTTTCCTTTCCATTGTGTTCCACCCATTAATCGACTCTCAGAGATACAAAGTTGGCAAAGATGAATGGGTAAGAATGTGACAGGACCCTCAGATCCTAAGATCTTATACTGTAGAATACATGTAGACATGCAATAGCAATGCTGTAGATTATAGTTCTTATGATGCAACGCCATATCAGCACATTTGTTAGAACTAATGGGAAATAAAATGGCCTCTTTGACCAAGGAAATACCATTGAATTGCATTGAATAGACTGGTAAAGTAGATGCTAGACATGTTGGGAAATTAGATTTGAAAAGAGAGAGATGAATGAGAATTCCTCCTCCACTTTTATGGAAGTATTGTAGCAGGATGTAACTGAGGAGCTTGTTTCACACCCACAGAAAGAAGACAGTGACAAAATTGGAGAGTTAATGTACTTCCCTCCCAATGGCACTTTCAACCTTATGTACTACCCTTACTATGGCAAGAAAGCTCAGGTAAGATTCTCCTTTAAATCATAAATTCATACATTTCTTTTGTGACTAATACAGAATTTAATTTAATAGTAAAATAATGTGTTACATCTTCACAGTTTGAAGGAGTTTTATTAAATAAATACCAAAGAGAATGCGTAGGTTCCTGTATTGAAAGAGGATGTTCTTTGTCAAGTGCGTCCGAATGGTTCTCCTCCCGCAGGTGAACTACTCTCAGCCTTTGGTTGCCGTCAAGTTCCTTAACATTACTGCCAATGAAGATGTCAACATTGAGTGCAAGATTAATGCCAACAACATTCCCATGGGAAGTGAAAGAGACAAGTTTGCTGGAAGAGTGTCTTTCAAGCTAAGGATCAACAACTAGGTTGACCCTTTCTCTCCTGAAAACTACTTTCTTCATTCTCTGCAACGTTGTGCACACACAGAAACAAATCACAGTATTCGCACCCTTGGTTTAGTACGTCGAATTTGTTTACAACCCCAGAGCTTGGGCATTGTTTGACCTGCTGAGTGATGAGAGAAGGCAAGAATAAAGGGTGGTAATCCTGTCATTTTTTTCTGTCTGTGAGCTTTGGGACAAATTCTTTTCTGTAAATTAGTTTGAGGTGATATTTATTTATACTGCATGACAAACTAGGGGATGTAATGGACATAAACATGTGTTTTCAGAGTTTGCAAGGATCAGCAACATTACCACTTACCTGCTGCTCCCTTCTTGCTGCCTCCCTATAGAGTATCCTCTATATATGAATATACACAGAATACAATACAAAATGTGTATATCTATTTATACGGTATCATAACCTTATATCAGTATGTCTATTTTGTTGCACTTAAAAGAATAATCCAACAGACTGGCATTTAAAATATATTGACGGATGGATGCAGAGATGAAGCCATTTTGCATGTGTGTATTGTCTTTAGTGTGCTATGAGGGCAGGAGGCCCAATGTCCCACCTCTCTGCTAAGTGTGAAATGAGGTTATGTTAAACCACTGACCACCAGGAGGGACCACGCTGCAATGCAGAGTTCTTCTAAACTTCACACACAGCCATTGTGTGCTTTGAAAATGAGACAAGATAGGCATCTCAACAATGGGAGTTAGAGATCAAAACCTTTAAGTGTGTGTGTGTGTGTCTGTGTGTGTGTGTGTGTGTGTGTGTGTGTGTGTGTGTGTGTGTGTGTGTGCGCGCACATACGTGCGTATGTGTGTATGTGTGTGTAATAATCTGTGTGTGTGAGTTTATTCCATTTACAGGTTTCATATTGTAGGTCGGGAAATTGCATGCAATGTGCAATATTCATTAAGTGACATACGTTATGAATTATCACAACTCACAGCCATTTGATTCCATTCTTTAGAAAAGAGGACTTTTGTTCTATTAAAGGATAATTCCTTTTCTCATTTGATATTCAGTTGGTTCTTTGGTCTGAGAGTGGCTTAACAAGGTGAGACATGGTTTGGTACATACAACCATCACATTAACACCAGTGATGAAGGATATTGTTCATGTTTCAAATGTTTCTTGTCTAATTCATCTTAAATGAACAACACTAAGTGAGGAGTAATGAGCCCAAAATGATCACATATCACGGTTGCCTCTATAACTTCCATTCATTTAGTGGCTAAACGTATTAAACTCAATATTTGTGGTTAGTGCCGGAGAACTACGCCATGCTGTCCAGTTCCTCCTGGCTCCTGAACTACTCTCATCCCAAAGAACCATATGAATATCACATAGAAACAACAAATATCCTCATGTTGCACGTTGTGTTGAAGTTACCTTTTATGTCATTTTATTCAAAATATTCAACTGAGAGCCATTTTCTTGAGTCTCAATGGTTAGTTTTAATTTATTTATCATAAATATTGAGCTTTTTTGCATGTATTACATCTATTTCATATGTCTGTACATATCAGAAATAGATGTCATTTTCCTATTTTTTATTGATTTGCACTGGAAGTGTTTTTTTTGTGTGAAGATGGATTGAATTAACCATTGTACAGTTTTGGGGAGGAGGAACTAGAAAGTGTGTGTTTGTTCTGTTTGTTTGTTTGTTTGTTTGATTCATACTCATTATCATCTTCCAAAATATTTGTCCAGCATATCAAATTTGTAGATTGCATCTTCTCTTAAAGGTCACTAGAGTCTTGAATATGTGAAGTGCTAGTGCATATGAGTTTTGAACTCTTGTTTGATAGGCCTGTAGGAAATGAACAAACCTGGATATTTGCTTCCTTGACAACAAAAGATTTGTTTTGTTTAATTTGTTGGGTTTAGGGTTTATTTTTTGTAGTATTCTCCACTGGTGCATGATTGAAATCAGGGTGAAGAGAGCTGTCATGATAGAAGGCCTACCAGCTTGCCAGACCAACCTCTTGAAGATCAAAGCATAGAACTGAGTTTGTGCCTGAGCAGTTTACTTGATGTGTGTTCACTGAGCGGTGTTGTGTATCTAGGCACACATCATAGCAAGAAACCACCCGCTAATATCGATTGGAGAATCTCTGGATTCTGTTCAAGCACCTGTGAATTTATTACATTGGCTTGTGCCAATGTGGCTGTCATCCTGCCACGCCATTGTAACAAAATTAGAACACAAGCATCTGTTCTCATCATATTAATTATTGGCTTGACCTGGAGCAAGAGTAATGTGTTTTCAGTATGCTTACAAATCCCTCACTGTGGCCTAAGTGGTACCTCAGTGATTTAATCCAGATTTGAAAAAACAAAAAAAACAAAAAAAAAACAGTTTGGTCTAATGCAGTTGTGTGGATCATGTATGATATTCAATTTGGAGAACAGCTACATGGGGGGTTATTTCGTTTTTGTTTTGTTTTGATGGTTTGACCAGTTCACATTCACCTCTTCTTTGGTATTCCTGCAACATTTACTTATTTTCACTGTAATCTCTTAATCTGGTGGCTAATCCAGAGACGGCACACTGAGGTTCTGTACCTGCTCTGTCCCTCCTAATATTTGTGTCAACACTGTCGTCATACATAGACAGTGTTTTCAAAATGGATGTCAGCTAAAGTGGGGCAGATTAATTTCACAGTAATTTACACTAATTACTCACAGCATTCAATCGATTCAATTCATATTTCCCTCAAGCATTATTGAAACCCCCATATATCTTCTGGTGAATTCATTTTAATTCATAACTACAAATAAAATCTCTCTTTTTTAAATGACCTAATTGGACATTCTTTGTTTTACTTATGCATGTTAAGATTAGTCCAAACACATAACCCTCAACCAAAGATCCTGACCATTTAAATTATGTGATATTCAGTTATTGTGCTGCACTGACACATCATCATCAACAGATCCGAGCCAAGCTCTCAGGCAAAGACAGGTTACAGGTGGATGGCTATGATCCCTTGTTATTAAAAGGCCTACTCTTATGTAATATACGCACAATACGAACAGGCTTCACTAAAAGATAACAGTGCCTCCTGGTGGACAGACTGCGTTGTTCCCCAGTGTCACAGAATGTTATTTCCTGTTATCTCCATTTATCCGTTTTTTTCCCTGTGATAATTTGGAGAGGTCTTTAAAAAAGCAATATATTTCTTTCTTGTGTGGCTGTATGATGTATTTATTAGAAAGGCTGTAACAAATTTAGTGTAACATGAATCATCAGACCAAGACCAAGGGAAAGAGAGAAAGGCAAGAACACATAAATACTGAATTCCCACATAAAGTATATGTTTTGCCAATGTGCATTTTCAAGATTGAACAATATAAAAAAGTATTGTTTTATTTAAAAAAAGAGTATTTTTATTGATATTTTGTTGTAAAGAGGAGAGAATGTATTAGCTTGGATTGTATCATGACAAGGGAGCTACCTGGAAGGTTTTTATCAATAAATTCAACATTCTGAATGACAACAATACAATACAACTTAAATGTTGAATACAAACCAGTTTTTTTATGTAGAAACATTTATTTCTCATCATTTGAGTCCTTCCCACTTTCTATAATTAGCAAATTTGGGCCAGGCCAATACTGTACAAATGACAAAAGCGTGAATTATATATAGTAGACCCCTTATTCTCACCCAAATGGCTGATAATTCTATTCTCTTTGGATCTTTATTTTTTTGCTGTTACTGTATGTATATTTTTGCTCATGTTTACTGCAAAAAAAGATAGAGAAATTAATAAATGTCATTTAAAGGAATGTCAAGCCATTGGGTTTTCTTTGCCTCTCCGTTGTCGTTCCTCCTACTGTACATCTTTTCACAGCAGCAAACTGTAGCCTACTACACAGCAACATGATCGCAGATGTCAGAGGAGGAGGAAAGGGAGCTATTTCAGAACTGATACGCAGATTAAAGTGAAATGGCCAAAATACCAGCCATAATCCTTCAATAGTTTAATAGTGGCTCATCATGAATCAGAGATCCAAATTTGTGTAAAGTCAAGCATAGCAAGATGAGGCCCAGGGGAAAGAGAAAGAGGGTAGCCACCGAGTCAGAAGTAGCGCCAGGTGGATGTAATCTAATGTAATCTCATTCACTGTAATCCTCACAGCCTACAGCAGCAGTGGATCCCATGGCTAGCCAGTTGTAATCTGTGCACGCATAGATGGCTAAATATTAATGGAAAAACCCATACAATTGAGGAGAGGTGCAGAGTAGAGGTCCAGCTTCCAAATGTGAATTTCCTATGTGCCATAATCAACAATGAAGTAAATAATGGCGAATCTCCGCACATCATCTAAACCTAATTTAGCAAGAGTGTAATAAGGAAATGAACACGTAATGGAAATACCACACAGTAAAATGATGTCATCCTCCTGTACACTATCAGTGGAACAGCCTCAGAAAACCATAGAGTAAAGGTTACAGATTAAAGTCTTGGCTGTCTGGAGTCTAGCGTTGGCAGAAAACTGTTCATTGTCACAAAATTGATTGAACTACCAAAGGTCGAAGGAATTCACTATGTGAATTCTGCTTTCTGACCGTCACCCAGCTCCTCTCCCCTCTCTGTTCTCTGCCCTCTGGCTGTCTCCTTATCTCCTTTCTTCACCGTCCTCTTGGGAGGAGAGCCAGTCGAGTAGCGAGAGAGTGAGGATTACATAGCATTAGAGGTATTTGTGGGTTTAAAATAGTCTGATCAAGAGCCATGACTGCACACACTTCTCTCTGTGTCACACACACAAACGCACGCGCACACACACACACACACACATACACTCACTTTCACTCTGCACATCTCTTTTGCAATCTAGATTAGGCAAGTGTACATGTGTTCAGTGAATCCACTCTCTGAATGTCAACTTGAATTATCTCTGAGAAAACATTTTCTGCAATATCTAATGTTTTCATAGAGATAAAAATAGTATTGTGAGGTCAAAAGTCTTTGCATTTGTATTAGCTGAAAAAAAACAACTATTTTTATTGGCACTGGGGCATTTCTATAATGTGTCCAGGCAAATAGCAAGAGCTGATCCAAAATGTTATGTAAGTGAGGATTAGTCTGGAACACTGGAGCCTCTGCTGGATAACGGGTAATACTACACAATACTACAGTGGCATCAAAATGCCAACCCAGACTAGACTATGTTAGAAATTTGTCATTGTGATTCACCCATTTTCTGACATTCTTAATAAATCTGAATATGATAAAAATCAATTTTACAATGGAAATTTGAGAAATTCATACATCACACTCACACAAGAAAAAGTATGCCACTGTAAAATCCTGTATTAGTCCCCACTAAAGGTCAGTATTGAGTGTTCATAAACTGATTTGTTATATAATAACTATATAATCATGATTGGTCCCAGATTTGAGGGCTATGAGGCAACTTGAACTTTGAGGTAGTGTGCTAAATCAGCTGCCAATAGCTTCTGTTACTTTGGCACTCATTTGGAATAGCCTGCCGTATGTATATGAAAAATTAATCATTTACATACATAAATTACAATTGGCTTTTAGCCAGACTTAATGCACCATCCGTGGCCTTCAATATGTCTCTAATATTCGGAAAACAAGTTAAGACAATATCTCACAAAACGTTTTTGGTGAGGAATGTCTAAAGCAAACCATCTTTCAGTATTAGTTGATTGTTCCCACTGCCCTTTGGTTGGTAGGAAAATATGCCACTTGTAATTGATAGCAGTTAAAAATCAAGGCACATTCACATTTTCTTGAGAATATTCTCACGCTCACATTCTCTTTTCAGGCTAGAAGTCTTTGTTTGATTTATTTGATGCTGATCACACCATAGTGACACCGTAAGACATGACAAATAGCACCAGAAACTGTATAGCTAGAACTGTATATTTCCAGGTCTCCGATTCTCATTTTCTATGGCAAGTCCAGCATGCCATTTTCCTCCAGGGCTCCCTGAGTCCTGTCATAAGTATCTCCAATGGCCTGAACCACTTTGTTCAGCACTATACTGAACTCATTCTGGTTTTGCACGCACAAAAGCCTGTAGAAGAAACCCCGTTCAGGCATGGCAATGAAGGCCAGCTCGGCAGCCCTGCGGACGAACCAGGTGTGGTGGTGTGCTAGGGTGCTCTGGTAGGCCTCACGACAGAGCTCTGAGGGGCTCCTCAGCCGACCGGCCACTGGTGTCTCAGCTAGCTTCTCCAGGAAGAGCTTCAGCCACAGCAGAGCGCGATGCAGACGCAAGAGAGTGCGGCATCCAGAGTCCGTCTGGTGGTGGAAGTCCACCACACCCTGACTCAGCTCGGCCCGGATCATGGAGCGCACAGAGTAGTAAGCACTGGTGTGGTGTGAGGCCTCCAACTTATCATGTGCACCAACCCCTGTGCTCGGGTCTCTGTTGGAGCCCTGCTCTGCCTCAGGGCTCTCTTCTGCCAGCAAGGCCAGCTGGCGGATAATAGAGGTTTTGGTCTCTATCTCTTTAGATATCAGTCCAACCATCGGGCCCAATGACTCCATGAACCTGGTAGGGTAAAGACAGAACAGGGTGAATCAACTTACAGAGTCCAGATCATGGTGACCCTCAGAGGACTTCATTCAGGTGAGAGGTTCTAAATGAATGCATTTCTACCACATTGCCCTCTTGGTTCATTCTAATGAGCTTACTTCACTAGCTCATCCCAGCTGGAGAGATATGGCTGCAGCAGCACGTCAGAGGTGATGGCCTGTGCAGTTTGCAGGTGGGACAGCAGCACTGACACCTGGAAGGTCTGACCAGGGCACTCCTCCAGGACCCATGGGCTCTCAGCCCCATCACCCTCACTGATATTGGACAGATGGTGAAGCTGGAGGTGGGGGATGGAGGGGAAGGGAAAGATGGAGAGGAGACAAAGAAAGACATAGAGAGAGAAAGAGAGACAGAATGAGCGATTCATTGGAGTCAAATTGTCCTTCTCCTTTAGAAAATCAACTTTAATGAGATAAAACATGATGCATAACTTCATTATTTGCTTCCTCTGTTACCTTATTGACTTGATTATAACCTTTCAAGCAAGACTCCCAGTGATAATCCAAACCTCCCTCTGCAGTGGGACATTGAAAGAAAGAGATACAATGATATGCATGATTAACATTAAATTCATTACTTTAAATTATTAAAATTAAAAGAGAAAAAACATTGGGTGAATTTAATACATTGGATTAAATTATCTACATGTGTTCATTTTTAGACAGACAGACAGACAGACAGACAGACAGACAGACAGACAGACAGACAGACAGACAGACAGACAGATAGATAGACAGACAGACAGACAGACAGACAGACAGACAGATAGATAGATAGATAGATAGATAGATAGATAGATAGATAGATAGATAGATAGATAGATAGATAGATAGATAGATAGATAGATAGATAGATAGATAGATAGATAGATAGATAGATAGATAGATAGATAGATAGATAGATAGATAGATAGATA
>CABFOS010030205.1:3602-16013 GCA_900660315.1 Diretmoides pauciradiatus
CTTCGCCTTCTGGCTCAGCTCTCTCTTCACCACGACGGACCGGTTGAGCGACCGCATCACTGCAGACGCCGCCCCGATCCGCCTGTCGATCTCACGCTCCATCCTACCCTCACTCGTGAACAAGATCCCGAGATACTTGAACTCCTCCACTTGAGGCAGGACCTCCTCCCCGACCCGGAGTGAGCACTCCGCCCTTTTCCGGCTGAGAACCATGGCCTCGGACTTGGCGGTGCTGATCCTCATCCCAGCCGCTTCACACTCGGATGCGAACCGTCCCAGCAAGAGCTGGAGGTCGTCGTTCGATGAAGCTAAGAGGACCACGTCGTCTGCAAAGAGCAGAGACGGGATCCTCTCAGAGACTCGAACCCCTCCCCCACCCGGCTACGCCTAGAAATTCTGTCCATAAAAGTTATGAACAGAACCGGTGACATAGGGCAGCCCTGGCGGAGTCCAACCCTCACCGGGAACAGGTCCGACTTACTGCCGGCTACGCGAACCAGACTCGTACTCCTTTGGTACAGGATAAAATATTGCCACGCAAAATATGGCGATACTATGCTGTACCGATTTCTCACCCCTGTAGGTTATGTGTCATGGCCACTAGAATGAAAGAAAATGTGCATGAGCATTTAAACGCTGATGAGTTTGTGTCTGTGTCATACAGTGAATCACCATGTGTCAAATTCCACCAGTGTGTTAAGTCGTCATCTTATTGCGTTATTGCTCTTCATACCTCCAGACTAAGAGGAACATGGTCAAACTGGATCGCCTGCTGCATTGCAAGCATCCAACACCGTGCTGAGTCATCTCTTGATATTTACAGAAGGAGTGACAAATCAAATATGTAGATCTCAGACATGTGGATTAGCCATTGCCTGTACTAGGTGATTTGTTAGCTAGGGAAGCAGGTCAGGATCTGAAGACTCATACCACGAGGAGATACTGACAACATGGAGCTTTCATATCAGGTTACTGGGGCTTTCACCTTTCTATGCTATCTGACTGACCAGTGAGTGGCTGTGATGAAGTTCAAGTGTACATTTTTGATTTGGAGATAGAATTATGATTGAGACATTAACATTACAGTTAGTTTGTAAACATCCCTACTGCACTTTTTTTTTTTACCTTAACATTTTCTGTTTACTAAACACTTTTAATAGTGGTGAGAGGTTAATCACTGTCTGTCTGTCTGCTCTGTCAGCTAAGACTGCCCGTTACTAAATAATGGATGGACAAAGAATGATTAATTCATCAGTAGTATGGATGGGCACCATCTGTTGGGCCACACCATGCCGGTATGGGGTATCATCCGCCCTCTCTTCCTACATTGCATGCAAATTTGCTGATCAAAGTAGAATTTGTTAGATTATACTTAGTTTCTCACATAAGAGGGCAGCACATACTTTGGGTTTTCCTTATCAGTTCTGGAAACAGTTGGACCTTGTTTCAGGCATCGACGTGAAACAAGCAACATTCAAGAGATTGATAATTGTTAAGTCTTGTTAGCAAGATTTTGCCCCGACATTCTACAGTAACACTACATTACTCTTTACCCCATATTACACATCTCGCATACAATTATATTTGGAATGTTTTTCTACAGATCGTATGGTTTTGCTCTGGTAGTGGACCTGCTGCTTGCTCACTCCAGCGTGACCAGGCTTATTTATTCAGATGGGTTTGGTTGCAGTTGAGGCTATTTGTTGCTATCTACTAGATGTCCGTTTGAAAGCGGTGTTTGTTTTTCATGTCTGCTGAATGTTGTCATTGTTGATCTGTGGCCTTTAGCTGGTCTAAACAGTTTTCACAGTACACAGGAAAACACCAGTGAGAGGGACGTCGCCTCTTGTAGTTGGCTGGGTTCAAAGCCAGTATGTCACATGGTTACGTGGTGTGCACCTTAGCCAACGGCGCCACCAGGATGCCCCAATGTTTAGGGCTCATTAATGGAGATAGCTGGGCCTCGTTTGTCATGTCAGGTTTATTTATATGGCTCTTTGTCACAAACAAGCCTCAAATGACTTTATAGGCCTAACTACCTAACTACTGTCATGCTGAGAGACAATCAGATTTATGACACAATCAATTATCAATCATCAATCAATTATGACAAATAAGAACTTGCAGAATACAATCAGAACAAACGCACATGAAAAAAAAACAGTAGAAGAGGACTGAAAGTAGACATAACAAGGAGGACATAACAAGTGTAGCAATTTTCAGTGACATGTCTTTCTTTCCTCACTATCAACAAGATGGGTTTTATTGTGGCCATATAGAATTACAGCTGGTAACATTAACCCTCTGGAGCTGTATGTGTTGTAAAGGAGGATGTCAGGTCAGAGTTGCTGCTGCTGCTACAAACTCTAGTGAGTGTGCTGGAAAAATAAATAAGACTGTTAATTTGTCAACAGTAGATGAGACCATGACAGTACCAGGCCTATTTCTTGCTGTCAGTGCAGCATGGTGTAGTCTGCACTGAGTGAGCATGGTCATTAACAATGTAGTAGCCATGTGGATATCAGTCGTCTAAAGGGGCTTTCACATAGGACGCGGTATGCACGGCGCTCGCCGCTTGGTACAGCGCACATCTTGCTAGAGTTTGGGGAAGAAATCGCAGAGGAGCGCGCAAAGTAGGCGGGGTCATATTTTATCTAGATGACATAGTGGCACAAGGAATAGTCCTGATAGAGCTCAATACCTTACAAAGGTGATATTTATTATAAAATACAATATCCATTGGTCACAGATCTCTAATCTCCATTGCATTTTAACACACCTGGTCTCCCCACCTGGTTGGAGACATGTTTCCAGGAGAGGGATTTCCTCCCTAGTCCCTATAAACCCTCAGAGGTCTTGTATTGTACAACTCAGGGAATTCTGACACAGCTACAGCAGAGTGGTTGTGTGCTCATGGATTTTAGTCAATAAAGTACACCGGGAGCAGCAATACAGTGTGCGGATTTTCCCTTTCTTTTGCAAATTCTGACACAGCTAACATTATTTTCTCTTCCGTCTTCCCAGTTCCCTCACTTTCCTTCGTTTCCTGGCTGCTTCACCTCTCGTTTCTATTGGACCCGTGGGGATTTCGTCACAGCGCGTGGCGCAAAAGTTCAACTAGGTTGAACTTTGGGTGCCAAGACCCGGCGCGCTACGCCCACGAATTGCTGAGCGCAGCGCAAACCTTCTCCTGCGCGGCGCAAGCCATTAGAAATAATGTGGTTTATACCGTAGGGGAGGAGTTTGTGCGTCCTATGTGAAAGCCACTTTAGGCCTGTATGGCTGTTACACACACTGATGACAGATTGTTGCTCAACATCGTACCAGTCACTACGCTTCTCGTAGCAACACCTGAAGGTGTATTTTCATGTGTGTGAGCTTGAGTGGTATTATCCTGATGGTCAGTTACGTCAAGGGGCAATGGCTATTTGTAGCTATACTTACTGTTCTATATGGTGAGAGTGCAGACCACTGCTGGATGCTGCTTACGAAAGCTGCTAATCCATCTAATTTCCTCCAGGCACCTCAGATTAGACGCTGTGAGACACCACACACAAGGACAACGCCTTCGCATGCGTTCATGATATGTGCTTCAGGATATCGCCTCGGTCAATTTGATATTGTCACATATTGAACCACCCTTTCTCGGGCTCATTGCTCTTCTGTGTCATAACACTCTAATTACTGCAGCCAACATCAAGTGTTCTCCCGATACTGTGTAACATTGGCACAGTGAGTGTTGTGACTTTTTGCACTTCATTGTGAAAATTTTTATCAGTTAATCTATAACTGATGATTTCAGTAAAAGTGTAATGATAGTGTCAATGATTGTGATATCATCAATGGTGGCCTAGCATCACCTTATATCACCTTATCACATTCTGGAGAGAACTCTGAAACATGCTTGATTTCAACAAAGTCATAGTCTATGTTTGTTGTGCCATTAAGACGAAGCTTATTCAAGAATACACGCAAACATGCTGCTGAATCATTGCTTGTCTGCTCCATTCACTTCTTTCATTGCGCAGCTCACAGTTAAGTAGCTCAGGGCTCAGTCCCGACCAAACCTCAAACAGACCAGTCACGTGGATCTGTCCTTGGCTTAGCGATGCCAGCTGGATGTCACAGCCCAGTGCACAAGCTGAGGAGAGGAGAGAGAGATAGGGAGAGAAAAAGAGATGAGCTGGTACTGGTGTCTGGTGAGGGACTAAACCACCTTATTCAGCCGTCCTTTACTGTAAAAATTGGCTTGCGCATATATATGTTGTTAAAGTGCTGAATGCTGCAGACTTAAAATCTGGAGAGAACCATGAGATTAGTGACAGTGGGACTGGTCCATGTCTCAATACTGTAGGAGTGAGTTTTGATGCTCATCTGTGTAGTCTGTTATGAAGCAGACTTAGTGGAACAATAACAATTATATTTTACAAATCCAGAATTTTGAAAAGTGTTGCATATAAATGCTATCTCAGTGTTGCTTGACTCTTAGATATTGATGCATGTCTTTTCAAAAATAGCTGTTTATTGTTTATGTGTGTGGTGGTTAAGGGTTTAGAGAGTAACCGGTGCATGTTGGGGGTTGGCGTGGATTCGAGTTGCCGCGGATGTAGACGGCAATTGTTTGGTCTCCCTGGTCTCCCATGTGACCAAAAGTGGGATGATGAATTCAATCACACTTTCTGCATCCTGTTTCAGATTCTCCACTTCTTGTATCTTTCCCCTCAGTACAACTGCTGACTCACATGGTGCTATTTTGAGTTCCTCTTGCATTGCAATTTTTGCATTGCAATGAATGTGTGTGACTAGGAATGGGAGTTTCTACTGTATGTATGTGTATTTGTTAGGAATCAGAACGGGTCTCTGAATAGGGTTGCAAAATTCCGTGAATTTTCAAAGTTGGAAACTTTCCATGGGAATTAATGGGAATCTTTGGGTCATTTATACGAACTGTATTTATCTTGTCATATACAGACATATCAATTGAATTAGCATTTTGTCTTGAAGAGACTTTCAGAACAGATTATAGACTGATGTCATACATTAGTCTAGTACATTCATGCACAATGATTTGTCTCGCTATACATTGGTGCAAGAACATATCGACAACTCGCATAGTGCATAGCACACAGGGACGATAGCGCCAGTAGTGTATGGTGGCAGTAAGTGAGCTGTATCACTGTACATGTATACAAAACAGCATTCCATCAGCATGTGCAACATGGCATTAGGTTGCAGCCTTAGGTGAGAGTGCGGCAGTGCAATGGAACAACATATTATGAAACAGTAGTTCTTGGTATATATTCAATGGCTGTGCTTGTCATTACAGTGACATTTGAAATGAATGTGTGATCTATTTTCTCTTTGTCTCTGTGTCTGTCTTTCTCTCTCTCGCAGGAGGTTTTGCCATTGTTTTCTTGGTGCGGACCCACCAGGGTTTGCGTTGTGCACTCAAGAGGATGTATGTCAACAATGAATACGATCTTCAAGTCTGCAAGCTGGAGATTCAGATTATGGTGAGTAAGACTGTCCAGGCGTCTGACTCCAAGCGTAGAGTTGTTGGCAAATCCACAATTGTTGTTGTTACTACTTGGAGTTGGTGTTGTAGGAGAGTGCGTTGCCTTATTGTTTAGAAAGACTTTGTCCATCCAAACTGATTAGTTGCAGGTGTGTAGGTTCCAATAATAAAGGACAAAACATGGCACATCAGACACAATTTGTTTATATCAAATGTTTTTTACTATGGAAAGGTTTTTATGGTGATGTACTGTATCCTTGGGGTTGTTTATATTGTTGGCCTGAGCATAACTGAGTGTGGGTTCCTCTTGCTCTGCTGTCAAATAATAGCCACAGTGAAGTACCGGTATACTAAACTGATATTCAAAATTTGAATATTTAAATAATACAAAACAAAGCTCAAGGGTTGGTAGTGATTCATGAGTCATAACACAAGGAAGTCTACTGAAAATATGAGGCCTTACTGTAAGGGAAGCTAACCAGTTCCTGGAGTCACATCTTGGGGGGCATGACTGTTACAGGATGGTTATCATTATTACTCCCATTCCTTTGGCACAGACTCACCAGCTCTGTGGAGAAAAAAATGGACTGAACAGTAACACACATGGATGTAATCAGTAATTTGCTCTGTTAACCCAACTCTCTGTGTTTACCAGCGGGACCTGGTGGGTCACAGAAACATAGTCGGTTTCCTGGACTCCAGCATAACTGCAGTTGGAGCTGGCGATGTGTGGGAAGTACTAATCTTAATGGACTTCTGTCGAGGTAAATCTGCCCCTTCTATCCCCGCCTGTCTCTATTGAATTCAGAGTTCCATTACCCTCTGCTGCTCACAGGATCCTATTCATCACAAACCAGCTGACGGCTCCTCGACTCAACCCATAGTTCAGTCAGCGCAAAACCAAGAGGTGTGATTTGTAGAAATGGCTTTGTTGTTCCTGCCAAGCAATAACATTGATAAACAGTAGTGAGTTCCCAGTCAAGCAACATTTAAATCAAAGTACAATGCAGGGATGGGAGTTTTCATAGGAATTGATAGCTGTAAATATTTTTGGTACCCAGTAGATATCAGCTAAACACAGTAAGTTATAGTTGTTTATATAATCACGGCTACAACAAATCTTTATTTTGTTAATATATTAATCTGAGGGTTATTCTTGTGAATAATCTAAACAGAAACCTAAACAGTACAATTTCATCATAATCATCACATCAGGAGATAGAAATTTAAACCTACATTGTCATTACTACTGCTGCACTATGAGATAGAGCTGTGTTGAGGCGCAGTCTTTCGCGTAAACACTGAGAATATTTCCTGAACATGCTAATGCTATAATAAAAACCTAGCATCTAACGTTCTCTCACACTACGAACACCAATACTACTGCTGTGCTAATGGAACAGATTTAAACTGAATGTGAAGATGCTCTGCCATCTTCTGCACTGGGATGTTTTCTCCTCATGTCCGTTGTATTACTACATGTATTACTACAGAAAGCCAAGTAGATCTTGCATAGTGTGCATGCTACTACATACATCCTTGAAGTGTATCCACAGCTTGGTGTACTTTAGTCTATACTTATTTTGGAGGCTTAGACTTGAGGGCTCATCATCTGCAGAACATTATCTGCAAATACAAAAAAAAAAGTAAGAGGGGAAACAACAATCTCTGATGACATATCTACAGTGGGAAATACTAATACAGGAACAGGAACATCTCATAATATTGATAATACAGCTCTGATGAAGACGGAAGTACTACCGTCGAAACATGTCAGGTAGGAATAACCTTTTGTGTCTGAAATAAAAGAAAATACTATTTAAGTTAAAGTATAGACACTATGAACCTCTTTGGATTAACATCTCATAATATTAGAGTTTAAGTGACATTTCCCAGTATTATAATATAAAGGCTGTCAGTGAGAAATTCTTATAGAAAATATAAAACAGTTGCAATGAAGGAAATGAGCTCAAAAATGAACAAAACCTAGTAATAATAATTATAATAAATAATATAGCAGTAGTCATTAATCCTGGACCTTTGCCCTTGACAGTCAGTTGATCTTTGTGGACTCTCCGTTGACCTTTTTGTGTTTTATGTAGGTGGACAGGTGGTTAACCTAATGAACCAGCGGCTACAAACAGGCTTCACCGAAGCCGAGGTACTGCAGATCTTCTGTGACACGTGTGAGGCCGTGGCCCGTCTCCACCAGATCCCAATTATCCATCGAGATCTCAAGGCAAGTGCAAATGTGCAACTGAGTCATAAGCCTGCTCCATTATGATACATCTATATATGACTCTATCTAAGTCACGGCATGATGGCTGATTGTGCACCAGACTAATTATTTGGAAGTAATTTATGGTGACATTCCTGTTCAGCTCTTGACCGGTTTCATAAACTCTAATTCATGTAGGTGGAGAATATTCTGCTGCATGACCGGGGACACTACGTGCTCTGTGACTTTGGCAGTGCCACCAACCGCTTCCAAAACCCTCAGACAGAGGGGGTGGCAGTGGTGGAGGAGGAAATCAAGAAGTGAGGGTTCCTGAGGACAATATACCTCAAGACTGAGTCATTTTTTTTTTAAATTAACTGAAATGTATAAACTCATTGATGTCTACCTGTAATTGTCTCACCAGGTACACTACTCTGTCATACCGCGCTCCAGAGATGGTCAACCTCTATGGTGGCATGGTCATCACTACTAAGGCAGACATTTGGGTGAGATGGATGTATTCGTAACCGCCGTAGAAGCTATGCCGTGTTATGATCATATGATCATATTATGTTAGCATGATAATGACAGGTGCATTAGTAAATAGACTCACAAGTCAGTCTCTAACGCTTCGCTCAACTAGAGACTGAGGACAATCTCACGGGTTTCGTCGCTAAAACTGGGTGGAAACAATTAGAAAGTTTAAAAAACTTGCATTGCAGAACCAATCAAAAGTCTTTAGGGCGGGGCTTCATATTGGGGTGGTGACATGCAGAAGTCGTGTGCTTGTAAACACTGTTGTACCAACAACGTCTTTCTTGTCCTGGGTTAAAAATGTTAAAGTCGCTATAAATCCTTAATTACACCAATCTTGTGGACATAAAACTCATGGACTTGATAAAACGGAATCAAATAAGGAGTCAGGACGTCCATTTTCAATGTTTTAAAAAGTGATTTGCTGTATCCAGTTTGTTTCGCTACAGAGGAGGTAGGTTCAGGTTACTTTATTTGTACCCGAAGGTAAATTTGTTTGCAATGAGAGCCATAAAAAAGACATCAGACCTCACAGACAAACAGACAACATGAAAGCAAAGTGCAAAATGCCAAATGAAAAAGTGCTCTGACGTTCCAATCCTCCCCATATTTCAGAAATAAAAGATCTGTATCAGTTACAGAACATAGAAGAAGTGATAAATATATGCTGTATATAAATAAATAAATACCACTACATAGTGATACTATCGCTTGTTCCTCTGGTTAATGGCTGCTGGAACAAAGTTGTTCCTATAGCGCCTTGTTCTGCACTTTGGAACTGTAAGTCTTCGCCCAGAAGGAAGAGGCTGAAATTCACTCTGCAGTAATGATCCGCTGTAACTGCCTGGAGGAGAATGGGGGGGGGGAGCATTTCCGGTAAGGGGCGTAGGCGTATGTTTATGGGCGTAGGTTTGTTAGGGGCCGTTCTCGCCGCCGTTCTAGCAACTAACTTGCATTTACAAATCCCCAGATGACTGGTAGGCGGCGAGATCTCCAAGACTCGTTGGCGACTTGCTGGCGACATATTTTGTTGTAGTGTGGTATATAGTGTGTTGACGTGCTCTTTCTGTGCAGGCGATGGGTTGCCTGCTCTATAAGCTGTGCTACTTCACGCTGCCCTTTGGGGAGAGCCAAGTCGCAATCTGTGATGGCAGCTTTACTATCCCAGACAACTCCCGCTACTCCCAGGACATGCACTGTCTCATCAGTGAGTCATTCTGAGCCCCAGAATATACACACTGTCCTACTTTGTGTATGTGTGCTGTGTTTGTGCAGTTGTGTTCTAATCATATAGTTGAGAGAACAAGAAAAAGTTTGTAAACCCATCTGGCGCTTGATTTAATTCAAAAGGGTTCAGAAGCTTTTTCTCACAACTGTACCATGCTCATCTTGTTTTCTCAGGGTACATGCTGGAACCCGACCCAGACAAGAGACCAGATATCTACCAAATTTCCTACTTTGCCTTTAAACTGGCTCGAAGAGAGTGTCCGGTCCAGAATGTACATGTAAGTCACCATTGTCTATGGAGACAAGATTGACAGGAATACACAAAGAGAATATACGTTAGGTCTGGTATTAAGTATTTACAGAAGGGGCAATACTTGCAATCTGCAGAGTCTGTGATTTGTTCGATGATTTGTATGATTCTTAAATATTTTTTCTGATTATAGGTTTTAGAAAGTGAAACTGTTTCGTTTGATTGTGCTGCTCGTTTAAGAATTGCGTCTCTTCTTCCTGCCTTAGAATACGCCCATTCCTACAAAACTCCCTGAGCCAATCAGAGCCAGTGAGGCTGTAGCCAAAAAGAGTCAAACCAAAGCCAGGTGAGTGAAGAGCAAAGCATTTCAGATTATTGTTATTAATAAGAAGCTATAATGTGACTTGGCCTCTTTCCTTTGGCTTCGTCAGGCTCACAGACCCCATTCCCACTATGGAAACATCGATTGCACCTCGGCAGCGGCCCAAGGCGGGACAGGCCCAGCCCATATCCGGCATCCTGCCCATCCAGCCGGCCCTCACCCCACGCAAGAGGCCTAGTGTGGCTGCTGGAGTGTCCCAAGCTATGGGTATGAACGACGCTCTGCTACCTCTGTGTTTTAGGGATGGGATCATTAGTGCAGTGGTTCTCAACCTTTTCATATCAAGGACCATTATTTAGTCTCATCAGAGCCATTTGATGAGATTTCACCTCTCAGACCTAAAACTTTAGTTTAGTTGTTGGATCAGATTTAGTACAGAATTCCAACACTGTATTGATGTGGGAGAGAGATAACAGACAAACTTTGATCACAATAACAATTCTTCTACATTCTCTAATTGTGTAAACTTCTTGTAAATTAAGTAATGCGGATGTTTACCAATAATTTAACTCAGACAGACATTTGGTTCCCAACTATCCATCATTTAGCTGGGGACCACCTGGAACCCCCTCAAGGACCACTGGTGGTCCCCGGACCACTGGTTGAGAACCACTGCATTAGTGCCTTACTAATGATTACTTACTTACCTACTAAATACTCAGTTTAGTTTGGGTAAGGGGGGGAGCCTTGGTAGAGCGTGCAGGAGGCAGCACATGATGGAAATCTCAGTGTTTTGTTTACAGCATTTCAGCGTCTGCCCTTATGGACAGAAGTTATCTAATCTCATCGTCTCTCCAGTTAACCAACATTCTTGCTGGTGTCTTTTTCTTTGTGTGATATCATCTTCTTCACCTTCTCCCACTTTCGCGCCAGTGGCATGATGAATACGTCATCAACACGCCTACTCGCTCGTTGTGAATACTCCGGACAATGTCCTGCCCTTGTCACGCATGGGCTCACTCGGACATTAAATGGACATAGTACTATGGTGCTGGCAGGGTAAAGTCTGTGTAGTGTCAGAACTAACTGAACTGGACATTTGCGTTCACTCCTCCGGGTAACGTCTAGATTAGTTCAGGGTTGCAGTGCATGTGTGAATACGACATGTGGTGGTAGGAGTCCGGGTCTGAGGTGACATCTGCCAATATTAAAAGCTGCATTATGTTACAAGGCCTTGTAATCCCAGTGGTTCTAATAGACCATTAAAAGGATTTTAATTGTCTTTTAATGAGGCGTTTGACAGCCAAAGTCTCGCGAGGTCGTCCAGTCTGTGGCCAACATGTAGAAAGACAGAGAGGAGTTGGTTGCACAATTTTGCCATTCATTTCAGTTCAATTCATGTTTGTATTTTATTTCTTATGACTCATCCAAGTATTGTTTTGTGATTTATGATGCGTTGAATGAAAAAATGTGATCAAATGTCTTAATTTGCAATGCAATGTCACTACAGTAACATTGCTCCCATGTCTAAGATGCCCATCGTGGTTGTATGGCCATTAAATGAAATTAAACTTTATTAATGTAGCATCTTTCGTGCAGGTTTTGCAGTACAAACTGCTTTCCAAATTAAAAACATCAGTTGGGGCATTAGAATATTGCTAAGTGCATTTCTTTGTTTTCATCTTTGGATGAAGGCAATATGACCAACATTAGTTGACACAAAAAACTCAAAAGACTCTTTCCATCTTCCTTGTAGGTGTGATTTATTCACTTCAACATAGCTGCTTTCAGTTCAAAAAATGTTTGGTATTATTGATGAATGTTGATAAAATAATCAGAAATATGGTGGCATAGTGGGAAAATATTAATTTGATGTAATTAAGGATTAAAGGCAAGGTAGGTAATCTTAATGTTTAGAAACACTTTTTGTTAATTTGTTTGATTTTTTCCTGGACATCCCGATAGCGATCAATAATACAATAGCTCTGACTGAAATGAAAAAAATCCGATGTCTCGGTGGGCACAGGACTGGAAAAATGACGTCCAATCATTTCATTCAGACCGAATGAAATGATTGGACGGACTACCTGTCTATCTACCTACCATGAATTGATTGGATGGACTATCTGTCTGTCTACCTACCATGAATTGATTGGATGGACTACCTGTCTGTCTACCTACCTAGTAGTAGTGCGCATTCGTGTTTTGGAGGAGGGGCTTTGGAGGGGAGGGCTGAAGGGACGGATGGCTTTTTTTTTCAAACTTACTGTAACTTCTGTTGGTTTCTCTTTTGTGCTAACACCGGTAGTTTTAGTCTAAAAAGGCAGCCATTCATCTTTCTTTCA
>CABFOS010030229.1:2069-13577 GCA_900660315.1 Diretmoides pauciradiatus
CACAGACACACACACGCACACACCCACACACACATACACACACAGACACACACACGCACACACCCACACACAAAGACACACACACACGCACACACACACACACATACACACACACACACAATGTAACTATTTATATCCAAATACTGCAAAATTGTGTAGAGGACATAAACAATAAGAACAATATATAATATACATTTCACACACAATTTACATACATTCAAGAACAGTGCAGCCAGTAGCTTCACACAAAGGTTTCTCTGATTACATTGATGAATTGTTGTTTTTGCAGTGCCTAAGGTGCAGTTTAAGGAAGGCAGCTATAAGGTGGATGAGGCTGATGGGGAGGTAAGGGCCATAGTGTACCGGAGTGGAGACATTACCCTCAGGTCCACCGTGCGTTGTTACACCCGCCAGGGCTCTGCTCAGGTTATGATGGACTACAACGAGAGGCCCAACACTGATGCATCAATCATCACTTTCCTACCAGGTCAGAACCCCAACCCCAACCCCTTCTTGTGACATGTCTGTATATCTATTCCTGTTTGTTACATCTACTGTACCTGCGTCAGCTTATCTGTGTATGTTAACCATTTCCCCTAGGCGAGAGTGAGAAACCATGTATAGTAAGCCTTGTGGACGACTCTGTGCATGAGGAGGATGAGGAGTTACGCCTGGTCCTGGCGGTTCCCAAGAGCAAGTCCCCCTATGGAGCCTCCATTGGGGAGCAGAAGGAGGCACTGGTCACAGTCACAGATGAGAAAGACAGTATGTGTTTTGCAGGCTTCAAAATATTAATAGACCCAAGCTAATTCAAACTCATAGAAATTGTTCAAACAACTGAAATATTGAAATGAACCAAAATACATTGGAATACAAAGTCAAACCTTGCAAAGGTTACAAGTCACAAGCCCAGTGAAGTTAGAGTAACAAGCTTGTGACCAGAAGGTCGCTGGTGCGAAACATAAAATGTGAAAATGTGTCTGGGGACTACTGTGCCATTGAGCAAGGCATGTAATGCAGCTGTTCTGTTTTCAGATAAATGAGGTTTGAGAGTAAAAATATTCTGATTCAAGCAACGTATGTGGTATTCAGGCTCATTGTACATTGTGCTTCCTCTTCTTAGAGTCCATCATCCGTTTCTCGGAGATCAAGTACAGTGTACGGGAACCTCAGGTCAAAGGGAATGTGGCGATTGTGAAGATTCCTATCCTGCGTGTTGGAGACACATCCAAGGTCTCAGTGGTCAGAGTGCACACCAAGGACGGCTCTGCAACCTCAGGAGACGACTACAACCCACTGTCAGAGGGTGAGGGACTGGCCTAGTGGGTGTCACATTACACAATAAGCCACAAGAGGCTGTGCTATACAGTTTAGACTAGTTAACGCAAAATCAGCCTTGAGTGGCTAATCTCTTAATAAAACAGTGGTAGCACACCATTGTGATAAAATGTGATAAAATTCAATTTTTAATGAGTAATAATTATCAGTAAAAATAAATAATTAAATAATAACAATTGAATGTTATTCCTCTACCAAACAACATAGTCAAAAGTAGCTATTTCTTCAATGCTTGTGCATTAATATGACATGCGGTCAGAGGTTCATCAGGTATTATACAGTGGCTTTGAATGTGATCAAGCCAGTCAGGACTGACGACCTTGTAATAAGTGAAATTACTTTCCAAAGACAACCTCTTTGGAAATATACCCATACCTCGCACAGTGCCTCTTGATATGAATTATGTGTTCATGTTGGAGATGTTCATGTGCATGATGCGACTTTACTGTTGGTGCTTCTAAGATGTGGAGTTCAAGGAGGGTGAAAAGGAACACACTGTGGAGATTGAGATCCTGTATGATGGTCACAGAGAGATGAGAGAGGCCTTCACCGTACACATGAAGCCTGACGAGTACATGGTGGCTGAAATACAGGTGAGATGGAGGCCACAGTCAAACCCCCCAACACACACACACAGAAATACCCTCCATAAAAATAGCCTTAACAGGACTATGAGCACACATACAGTATACAGTGCTGCATACCTACACACGTGAGCATGCGCCCTGTCATGACGGCCCATGTTAAAATAGCCGGGTAGCAGCTGCCATGGCTGTCAGCATGCCCGAATCACAGCGTTTTATAAAAAGCTTTTCCCTCTGGAATGGGATGCTAGTGGGAATGTCTCTGCCAGAGCCAAACAGTAGACCGACCTATAAACAGAACTATGTGGCATTCTACCTATACATCCTACATTGAGCATGCACTACTCACGTTATCTTAGTCAAAGCCATTGTGTTCAATTTTTACTGCAGATGAATGAATGCATGAATGAAACAATCAATCAATGGATGGATTTACGTGATGGGTTAGGCCCCGTTAAAATTTGAAAGCCGGTGGTGACAGTGAACTTGTACCTAACCTCTCCTCTCCTCCTCTCTAGATGAACAAGGCCATAGTGTACATTGAGGAGATGGACAGCGTGGCAGACGTTACCTTCCCTGCGGTGCCCCAGGTGGTTTCCCTGCTCATGTATGACGACACGGCACGAGTCAAAGACAAGCCTCAGCCTCCCACTGGCTACCCTGTTGTGTGTGTGACGGTGAGTGGTTGTACAAAGGAAACTGTACAAAATGCAGTGACTTCTCCACAGCTGTGCAAAAACCAGTAATAACAGATAATGAGCGGTTAGCACATAATAAAACACCAAACACACGAGTTGTGCATCAGAGTTAACAGCAAGTCTGCTAACTTTCATCTTGTTCAGGTTTGCAACCAAATGTATCATTTGTCTGTTTCCTTCTTGTGATGTTTTTTTCACAATCTCACAAGCTCTCATTGTGAATAGTAGAACACTTTAAGGGAAAGTATACATTGTGTTTTACTGTCTAGCAAAAACTCTGTTAAAAACCTGTTAAAACAACTGCTTTTTTTCCTGTTTTGCCATTTTCTGCAGGCCTGCAACCCTAAGTACCATGACTTTGACAAAACAGGTTCAATCTGCTCTGTGGAGAACATCAACGACACGCTGACACAGTACCGGTGGCTCGTCAGTGCCCCCACCGGGTCGGATGGTGTGACCAGCCCCATGAGGGAGGTGGACACCAACACTTTCTTCACCAACACCAAGTCCATCACCCTGGATTCAATCTACTTCCAGGCTGGCTCCAGGATTCAATGTGCAGCTAGGGCCTTCAATGCCAATGGAGATGCAGGCCTGGAGCTGTCTAGCCCCATTGTTGTGATCAGCAAGGAGGAGGGTGAGTAGAGGGCGGATGGGAGTCAGGAGATGACGGTGCGATTATGCCTGGTTTGGAGTTAATTGGTTTAACTGGCATTCTTCATTTGAAGGGAGAGTCATGTGACAGTAATATCATCCCGTCTTGCCGATATATTTATTGTTCACACTAAAATGATTTGAACTCTTTGTAGGTATGTGCCAGCCTCGTATCCCTGGTACTGTGGGAGCTGAACCTTTCTCTGCTAAGATCCGCTACACAGGCCCAGATGACCCAGACTTCCCCAACCTCATCAAGCTGACTCTCAACATGCCTCATATGGACGGTGAGTAGTGAGCATTGTTGAGTAGTGAGCATTGTTGTAACCTGTGAGATATTTTCTTCATTATCCTCCATTAATGTCGTCAGTGACTGAAAGCCATTAGTTGTGTGGTCTCACAGCAGGGAAGCGAAATAAAAGCCTTGTATTCTTTCTCTTCTTTGTCATCAGGCATGTTACCAGTCATCTCCACAAGACCTCTGTCTAACTTTGAGCTCACCCTGAGCCCTGACGGCACACGTGTGGGCAACCACCGCTGCTCCAACTTGCTGGACTTCAATGAGATCCAAACTGGCCATGGCTTCATCACCGATGCCACCAAGAACCCTGAGATCATTGGCGAGACGTCACCCTACCAATACAGCGCTGCCATGCGCTCAGCCAACTCCCTGCGCTTCTACAGGAACCTCAACCTGGAGGCCTGCCTGTGGGAGTTCACCAGCTACTACGACATGTCCGAGCTGTTGAACGCCTGTGGAGGCTCGATAGGCACTGACGGACAGGTAGGAAGTACCTTAAATATACACACAGATACTCTACATCATTCTTGACATTGTCTGACAATATATTCTCACCTATTTAGGTGCTGAACTTGGTCCAGTCCTATGTCACCCTGCGTGTGCCTCTGTTTGTGTCCTACGTCTTCCACTCTCCCGTGGCTGTGGGAGGCTGGCAGCACTTTGACCTGCAGTCAGAGCTCAAACTCACCTTTGTGTATGACACAGCTATTCTGTGGCAGGATGGCATTGGCAGCCCACCGGAGGCCGAGCTGCAAGGTACTGTCTCAGACAAATGCTGCTCCCTGCTGGCGCTTATGGAGGAAGAACATGTTTAATTTCGTTGATATTCACTTGTCTGTTAACAGTGTGTCTGTGTTGTTGTTGAACTGTGATTTTGTTCTTGCAGGAGCCATGTACCCCACCAGTATGCGGATCAATGAAGAAGGCCGTCTGGTGGTCAACTTCAAGACAGAGGCTCGCTTCAGGGGACAGTTTGTTATGTCTCATCCAGGTATGGGATTGCCACACACATGCATGCACACACACCCTAACCCCATCCAGTAGGGTCATTCTTTATAGCCACCTCCTATCCGATTACCCTGTGGCCCACATCCTCTCTCCATCTATTTCTGGAGTTCCACACTGAGGGTCCTTCCTGCGTGAAAGCACCAGAGGTCATTTCAGCAAATGTGAAAATAACCCCACAGCTTTTACAGTTTGGAAACAAATAGCACCAACAATCCAGAAGGTCACTCTATAAATACCAATGCAGACACCAGGGATAGAGTTTTGCCAAAATGCAAATTTAAAAATGTATGACTCTGTGTGTTTGTTTCAGGGACTAACCTGGCATCCATGGTGATGTGTGCGGACCACCCTGGGCTGACATTCACTCTTTCCCTTGTCAGGACTGAGCCCACCTACAACCAGCCCATGCAGCAGTGGAGCTTTGTCTCAGACTTTGCTGTGAGTTATTAGACGATCAGATCAAGACTTGTCTGTTGTGGCAAGACGATCACAAACTTCATGGACAGCCTTACTGAAACTGTGCCTGTGTTTCTGTGACCTCCAGGTGCGTGACTACTCTGGGACCTACACGGTGAAGATGATCCCCTGCAGTGCCTCTCCCAACGGGGAGTTCAGCATCCCTCCTGTCTGCCACCCAAGAGAGCCCCTGACTTTTGACATGGACATACGCTTCCAGCAGGTTAGCCTCTCCTGACAATTTTTTTTGCAGTGTATGCCATTTTCATAAACATCCAATATCATCAACTGTTCTATGCATGGGAACCCTTGCTCTGTTCTCCAGGTGAGTGACCCAGTGGCGGCCGAGTTCAGCCTCAACACTCAGATGTTCCTGCTGTCCAAGAAGGAGCTGTGGTTGTCTGATGGCTCCATGGGCTTTGGAGAGGGTACTGATGCTGCTTTTTCAGAAGGTATGACACCAGAGCCCCCTAGTGACTATCAATAGTCATTACACCTAAAGACTTGAAACAATCAGTGAAGTCTCAGTGAAGCCTTCCTTGAAACAATCCAACTATAATTCCTCTCTCCCACCTCCTTTGATCCAGGCTCCTCAATCTATGGTCGTGTGATGGTGGACCCAGTCCAGAACCTGGGGGACTCCTTCTCTTGCAGCATTGAAAAAGTCTTCCTCTGTACCGGAGCAGATGGGTATGTCCCGAAATATAACCCCACTAACAAAGAGTATGGATGCCTGGCGGATGCTCCCTCTCTGCTCTACAGATTCAAGATCTTGGTAAGATACAATACATTCACAAGGACAATTTGGAGATGTGCTATGTTTACAAAATTAAAGAGTATAATAGATAATGTACCATAATTTCTCATTTCTCTATGTGTGTGTGTGTTCTGCAGGACAAGGCCCAGCCAGAGACTCAGGCCACAGCATTTGGGGATGTTAACTTTGCGGCCACTCTGGCCCAAGACACACTTGGAGCTCTGCCTTTGGTCAGACAGCCTGGATCAGACGGCTTCACACTCTCCTCATCTCCACTCTTCCAGGTCTTGACACATACTCACATACACAAGCATAAATATGCTAACCCACACACATAAACACATAAAGCTCAAACATCCTGTGTTTGTTCTCCAGGTGGCTGCTGGTCGAGAATGGTTCATACACATCATCTACACTGTCCGCTCCCGAGAAAACGCCAACCGCAACATTGGTAAGCGTAGCGTGGAGTACCTGCATCACAGCCTGTCCTCTGTTGACCAGCCCCTGCCCCAAACCAACATGGCCACCCGGCACCGACGTGCCGCCCCTGCTTACAGTGGACCGGAGTTGGCCCAGGACATTGGTGTTGACAACAACCGTGGCACCAACATCCAGCACATCGCTCTGGACCGATCAGACCGCATGGTGGTCAGCCAGCGCCAGCCCTGGTCTCCCGGCCGTGATGCCCTCCTGGACCGCCCCCTGTTGGAGAGCTCTGGCAGAGAGCCAGCTGACACCTCCACCCTGCCCATGCTAGTGGGCCTGGCAGGTCTCATCCTCCTCGTCTGCCTCATCGCTACCATTGTCATACTACTGCTGCGGCGCAAGAAGAGGGAAAAGAAGACCCAGTTCCCTCCTTACGCCAACTCATCTTCTTCAGCCTACAGTGGCTATAGCCAAGGGCCAATGGGCATGTGGAACAGCTCAGACAGCTCTGAGGTCTAGAGATGTGACTGCCCCCCCCCAACCCCTGTCCCTTCCTGAAAAGACTATGACAGTCTCTACCACAGTGCCTTCCAAGCCCAACTCTTCTAGCACTGAATACAGCCCAGTAAGACCTCCGGACGGTACAGTATGCCAGTGCTTCAGGCCTATATGCAATGTTTAGAGACTTACTGATCTCCAATGAAGCATAGCTCTTGCTGTAATGTACTGTAGGTTTCTGCCCCTTTTTGCTATCTATTCTGAATCATGGCTGAAAGTAGGAGTCCCCTAAAAAGGTATTCACTTCCTTGGTTGCCATGTTGTAAAATATTACGCCTTGCAAATCCCAGTTTTAGAAATGCAATTTTGTCTTACTAGTTAAAGGCAACCCTACTTTAATTTAGTGAAAAATTTGAATTTTCTATGGTCCTCCTTTAAAGATAATTAGTATACTAAGGTGTTTTGTATTATTTTAATTCATTGTGTTCATTATGTTGTTGTGTGGAGAGTAGAGCAAAATGGATTGAATGTTAGTTGAAGCTGACCTTAATGAATGATGTGATAAATTCATGTTTTATTTTCTTTTTAATATCGACTATGCGTTGTTGTGCTTTAAAAAGGCCCTCAGTGCACTTGCCCACTGCTGAATACCAATATGGTGCTTTTCAAAGAGATTGTAATTGTTGTCATTTTAGTCTTTGGAGAATGCAGAACTATCATTTAGCATTTGCTTTTACATTTTCCAGGTCTTTAAGAATGTGGTGGAAATCATGTGCAAAAGAATCTCTACATATGAACACAAGACTTTAAAAGAGAAAAGGTATTACTACACCCTGATGAAACTTGAAAAAATTAAGTATACATCTGACAAAATTGCAATATGAAAATTCTAACTACACTTAACATATACATGTTAATGTGCCAATTAGTAGTAGACATTTTCTGACCAATTCAGTTCAAATTGGTGCCTTATTAATTTTGTGATGATCTGAAATGAGTGTTTGGATGTATACAAACTACAGCTGCCAAATACAAATGTACTTTTTTGAATCAGTGTCTTATTTATCTGAAGGCATGCATTTATAAATGAGTCCTGTTTATTTATAAAAAAGGGGAAGTTTATTTGTGTCGTTCAAAAGGACATTTCTACTTCACATAGGAAGGTAACAGAATGAAGGGTTCCTTAAAAAAAAAAAGGGTACATAATGTTACAAGCAATGGAATGTGGTACAACCAACAGGCATAAATACACTTATCTCAACTCAAGTACTGGTCAAAAAAAAAAAGGGCTAGCAAACAAAAAACTAAACCAGCAAGCACAGCTGCAGTGTTTGGGTAAGTCACTACGAGGGGGGCCTGCAAATGAGCACTTCCTCAAATCTTCTACAAACAATTTAGGTAGTGACGAGAAGTTCAGTCCACTGGGGGGTTTTATAAAGTACATCATCACAACCTGCAGAACAAATACAGACACTAGGACTAACTATACCGGAGCTGGCTGCCACTTTCCTCTTCTACTACTGTAGGCTGTACATGGGGTAACTTCACAATTTGAGCTTTTTCCTGCGTCCGCGTCCATCGGCGGTGCCCTCAGATTTACGTTTCTGGGCCTGGGAAAGAGGAGAAAATAATTAGGGGAGAGGAGAAAACAGTATGGTGCTTATAGGTGCTTCACACTGCTAGAGCAAACTCTCCTCAGTCCTGAGACTCTTGGACATGTCTGCAGCAGAACCATCCTACCTGACGGGTCGCTCCTACCAGATGACATGGAGAGGGTCTGTGTCGGAATCACACAGGCTGACTGAGGTTCTCCGTTCTCTACACTTGTAGGAACAGCTCCTTCCTACCTCCAGGTCATGGTCAACCCCTACACCGCCCGCCCAACCACTTCACTCCACTGCCTAGAGGCAACTTGTTACCCCGTCGCTCCAAGGCCCCTGACGGTAGTTCTTCTACCCAATCACAAGTCTTTTCATTCTGTCCTGGCCCCACAGTGGTGGAATGAACTCCCCATTGATGAGCTTATTGACTTTAACTTTAGCTCTGGTTATGCTCTTAGATGTTTGGAGAGGAAATGCACTTACGATTTCTGGTGAGTAGTTGTCTTGCCTGCCTATGTTGAATGCACTCATTATAAGTTGCATTGGACGAAATCATCTGCTAGACTATTGTTATGTAACAGACAGTGAATGAAATGAAAGTCACTGCTCACCAGACATCTCTGCAGTTTGGACAAATTTCAGTAGCATGAATAAGCAAGTGGCTTGCGTCCTGCTAGTTGAGATGGATTCTTAACTTACCGAGCCAGTCTTTGGGCCCCTTTTCTTTTTCTCAGCCTTCTCCCTCTCCTCCAGCTCCATGTTCTCTCTCTCTATCAGTGTAATCAGGGTGTTGCATCGCCTCTGGAGCTCCTATACACAGAAATCACCAAGCATAACCTTTTAAAAACATCATATACATATATACCCAAAAAAAGATTGTGTGTAGAGGAAATATTACACATCCAACCAGAACAGAACTCATCAACGGCATAGCCAAGCATGAAATCCTAATGGGAATTTGGGCAGGCTACTCACCATGGCAGTCCTGGATTTGAGGAACCAGTCAAAGCGGAACTGGGGTGAGTTGCGGATGCACTGACGCAGCTCGTCGTAAACACTCTCCTTATCAAAGCCCAGCTTGTGAAGCATACAGATGAGGAAGCGGTCCTCTTCCTCTGTGTAGTTCTTGCCTTTGTTGGTGCCATAGGAGATGCGCAGCTGGTGGAAAGGAGCCTTGTAGCGGCCAATCTGAACAAGGAGAAGACATGCATAGAGGGATCATTAACCAATCAGAAAGAGGAAAGAATGTGATGAAGAAAAACAAGGCATACCAGATCAAGTTAATTAGATCATTAAAACCGGAAATTAAAAGGCCAAATGGCCGACTGTCACCTACCTTAGAGTCCAGTGCTTTCTTAATGCTAATCCTTCTCTGGATCCTGGCCTCTCCTCTCTCTATCTGGGCCATAATCTTCTCAATGTCCTGCAGCTCATTGCAGCGCTCCCAGAATACAGCTGTTTGAACACACACAAACACAACTTCAGAAAATACGCCAAAAAGTCAAATTTTGCTTTCTGAACAAAAGATAAATTGAGTCGTTACCCGAGTATTCCATGACTTCTTCGGGAGTTTTGCCCTCAACCTCTCTGGCAATGTTCTCAATATCATCTCTTCCCCACTTCTCGTTGGCTTTAATAAACTGGTTGAAGTCACGTTTGTTCCAAATAGTGAAGCCCTGCAGAGATGGTACACTTAAGAATATGCACAATCCTAGACACAAAACATTTTACTTAGATTTCCAGTATATTAGCCAAAAATCTATTTTACTATACAAGGTGAATCCGTACCTGTGAGAGAAGGTTCTCCTTCTCCTCCAGCTCCTCTTCTGTTAGGGCCTCGGCCTCATCGATTTTAGCCTGCTCCTCTTTCTGGTGCTGAGCAGAGTTGGGCATGTCTGGATTACGAGGTACCTAAAAAAAACATGGCACCGATCCACTTAGAAACTTCTCAAAATACATCCCTCCTCCGACTACATGAATTTGTGCATGTAACAAAGTCAACTCAAAAAGTACTTGACTGTACCTTGTAGCCAATGGTCTTTCTGTAGAACAGAATTTCCTTCTCCAGAAGCTCAAACAAACGAGGAGGGAAGAACTGGAAATCCTGGACATTGGGCTGCTTCGGAGGACGAGGAGCCTATGAAAGAGTGGTAAAATGTTACACCCTAGAAAGGATAACGCAACACTTTAAGCAATCCTGTCGCATTAACACCTCATATCCTCAGTACAGGTTGTGGTAGAATGACCCGGCCCTACCTTGGGTGCTTTGGGTTCACTGACTCGCAGCGCTTCTCTGAAGTAGGCATCCACAGCATAATTAGCTTTCCTTTCTCTCTTGGGTGGCTCGATCCAGTTGGTGATGACCTGAATGAACAGACATAAAAGTAAAGACTCAAAAGTTCATGTTCTGGGATGTGGAAAATTAAAGGCTGCATACCAATATTGGCTAGTGTCTTTACCTTTTTCTTCTCTCTATAGTCCTCTCCTTCAAACGTGTACACGCTGCTGTTCTCTGTGTCCATTGTGAAGTTCCTCAGAGAGCCCTCACCCAGGTTGGCCATCTTCTCTTTCATCTCCAACGTCTAGTACATGACAAGCTCATAATATTACCATCTCACACGGCAACAAATATTATATATACACAGTAATGTGTTCATCCAGAGTAGTTTGTGAAACCTAACTTGGACAGCCCCTTGCTTGTGTCCAATGTGTCCATACTCTCACCTTCTTCTCCCCCCTCTCCAGGATTTCATCAATGTCGTCATCTGTGATCTCACTCTCTTTAGAGGCAAACACGTGGGTGGCACCGTGCCGAATGATGGACAGCATCTCATCCTTGCCCAGCTTGTTTGCACTGGGGTCCACTAGTCTCCCTAAAATTAAAAAAGTGGACTGAGTGGCTCGCTCATAATTCCAATCTTCCCATTCCTTTTTCAAACCTCACTGGATTCGGTCTAAATTATAGTTGCCAATATGTCGTTTCCATCTGGAATTTTCAGTAAATTGCAGAAGGGACAAGCTGCTCTCCCCTTCCACCATAACAACAATCATGATGGTGCCCTTGAGCGAGGTACCCAACCCCTAACCCATTCAGTGGAGCTGCTCAGTTGCAAACTGTGGTTGCACTCACAGGGTGTGGATGTATCTAACTATGAAAGTGTAGGAGAACACTGCTGAAAAACAAATG
>CABFOS010030282.1:0-12278 GCA_900660315.1 Diretmoides pauciradiatus
CATGAGCTTTGGGTAGTGACCGAAAGAACGAGATTGCGAATACAAGCGGCCGAAAGGAGTTTCCTTCGCAGGGTGGCCGGGCTCAGCCTTAGAGATAGGGTGAAGAGCTCGGACATCCGGGAGGGACTCAGAGTAGAACCGCTGCTCCTCCACATCGAGAGGAGCCAGTTGAGGTGGTTCGGGCATCTGGTTAGGATGCCTCCCGGACGCCTCCCTGGGGAGGTATTTCGGGCATGTCCAACCAGGAGGAGACCTCGGGGTCGACCCAGGACACGCTGGAGGGACTACATCTCTCGGCTGGCCTGGGAACGCCTCGGGATTCCCCCAGAAGAGCTGGTGGAAGTGGCGAGGGAGAGGGCTTCCTGCGCTTCCCTGCTGAAGATGCTGCCCTCGCGATCCGGACCCGGATAAGCGGAGGACAACGAGACGAGACGAGATGAAGCTGGGAGTGGCCGCCTTCACAAAACACCTGTCAACAGAGCAGAAAAGATAAACATCTGTCATATTGAAATGGTTCAAATAGCCCACGCTGGAGAGATTAATTGATGACATCAAACATAACATTAAAATGTGTGCTATTTTGTTGTTATTTTGCTAGTTGGCATAGGCTATGGCCAAATAATAGCCTTAAGGTCACGCCTTAAGGAAATGACAGATAGGTGTGTCAAAGTAATAGGTCATTAATAGATAGATTCAGGTTTTGCAGCATTGTTTGCTGTTTGCAGGAAGCCAACCAACATGCCTGAGATAGCATATACATCCAAGGCACATTTCATTGCTACTCAGTTGCAGAGGTGACACCAGAGTTATCAGGTAAGATATTTGTGTTTGATGATGAATGTAGTTTACTTTAGTTCGTTTAAAATTTTGAAATTGAGTTATCTTAAGGTCATTTAAAATATTCTGTAATGTGATATTCTATTTAGTTATAGTAACCATAACAATGGCAGTAATCACTTTGAACATAAAAAGGCATTACAATACTGTAAGAAGGTAATGAAAGGCATCAAAATGATAGATTTCACTAAGGGGTTCGCACATATATTTTTACTTTTTTCTGGGAAACGGCATGATCAGAAGTTTATTGACCAAGAACAGTTGTAAAAACTTTTTTTGTTTGTTTTAGAAGTGTCAACATGTCAACACCCACATCTTCATCATAAAGTTTCCAACAATATACAAATCTAATAGACAGGTGCTCATAACAAAAGGGGAGTAAATAGTAAAGCCTTATTCCATTAGGGCCTATCCATGTTTTGCATAAAAACTGCTTTCATTAATACAATTTCACTGGGTTTTGTTACTATACACTGGTCTCTGTTCAAGCAGGCAAACTGTTCACAAACCCAGTTAATTGTCTAAAAGGCGATGGCAGAACCTCTGACAGGCTGGAGCACTGACCTCTTATCCTGCTGTGATGACATGAATGCATGTAAGTATCAATGCTAGAATTTTTCCCACCTAAAATTAAAAGTATTGTTTTAAATATTCTGTTGACCAGCATGTATATATACCCTTTGTGTGTATCGTCTCATTGCCAGATTGTCTAACCTGTTTAGTCGTCTCTAATCCCTGTATGTTTACCTTGTGTGACAACACCTCCCATGACTCATACCTCTCTGCACTTGGTTCCTTACTACCTGCAAGCCTTACAGATTAATGTGTTAATCCAAGTCCAAAGTTATTAAAATCTCTGTATTTTCTTTTCTGTTAAACTGTTAAAGAGCCTAAACGCAATACGTAATAAATTTCCCCGCATTTTGTATAATAAACTATTACATATTGTGGTGGTTATTACAAAATGCAGGAGTTGCACTTCTTTTATGATGAAAATGTAATAATAAGGTGCATTATGTTACAACCAACCAAAATGGATGTCTTCATCTGTACAATTACAATTTAGCTAAATTAAACCCAAGTATTAAATTGGACACCTGTGGTGCCCCCTCGGTGTTCTGGTTCACTCTGATCTTAGTCTAAATAGCCACATATAAGAATCTTTAGCTGAAGACCTTATCTTGGACTTGGACCATGGCAATGACAGTGTAATAAGCATGATGAGGCTCTACAAATCTGCTGGAGGCGGTAGTTGTCTTGCAATGAGACTATTTAGCAAAAACAGCAAGTGGATGATGGTCTGGCTCGCACTTAAGTATGTAGGCTAAGGTCAATTTGAAATCAACCACATTTTTTGGAAGAGATAGTCTTATCTCTGTTTGTCACTGTAGGTAGATTTTCTTAGTTAAAGCAGCTTCAAGTGTTTGTAGTTCAAATGTAGCTTAGTAGTTTCCAGATAGTCTGGACTATATGTGTGTCTAACATGTACAGTAGTTTAGTAGTTTCCAGATAGTCTCTCTGGACTATATGTGTGTCTAACATGTACAGTAGTTTAGTAGTTTCCAGATAGTCTGGACTATGCGGCAGATTATTACAAAATGCGGGTGTTATTACATAATGAAGTGAAAATGTATTACATTTTGTCGAGTTATTACATGTGTTGTTACAGTGGCATGTCCTTGTTTCAATAAAGGAGTTACATCAGGCCACTCAGATTGCTGTTTCACTAAGGGCGTCTTGACATGTTTTTCAGGTTGTTACAGTTTTTGGTGCTGCCCTTGCTTTGCCTGCAGCACCACACATGATTTTGGACAGAGCAGGTGTCTCCCCATACTGGACATATGTAGCCCTGCCATAACATCAGCCTGTGGTATGCCACTGTGTGTGCCTCCTGCAGCCCTATCTCTTAGGGTTGCCATTCGTCACAGATATGGAATCAAGGTCTGGTACATGTAATAATGATATACATAATATGTATATCATTATATTGTAATGATATCACACATCATGTTGTTGAATGAAAAAAACTCATATCTAGAAATGTCTTCTTCAGGTTCTAAGAAAGGCAATGTTATCAAAAAATATTTTTAATTTACAACTACACATTTTTTAATTAAAAAAAATGCACTTAAATTAAGTTTCAGAGATCGTGACCATGTAAACTTTAACTAAAAATGGAGTTACAAGGTGTTAGGCAACAATGAGGATGGACTGGCTTAGGAACTTTAAAGAAAAATAACTAAATAACTAAGAACTGATGAACAATAACTAAAATACTTTTGTTCACCACAGGGTTCTCTCTGTAAGGACATCATGACTTCCTGTTTCTGCGTGTGGTGCTCCTGGTGTCAGATGGGCCGCGAGATCAAAAAACGCAAGAAAAGCCCTGTCATCCAAGCTCAGCCTCAGAAAAACTGAGCTGGAGCTGGTTAACCCTCTTTTTATGCCTTCACCAAAATATGATGGGCCCTAACCTTCCTCTGGTTTTGTGACCCAAACTAGAGGTTGTCATGACTGAGAAATACTCAGCTCTGCCGCTTCTAATGGGTTTGTTTTGTGTGCTGAAGGAAATGTCTTTAGCCCAGATCAATTGCCTGTGAACTGTCCATGCTATGGTTGTTGGCTGTATAGGTAATCATTGACTGGGTGTGTAGTAATTTTCCTATTAACAGACATTCACTGAATTAAAACGGGAAGAAAAAGAACGAGTCAACTTGAATTGCTTTTTAGGACTTTCATATATTTTTTACACTCATATAATTAACATGAATATTTGGAGCCAGGGAAGGTAAATACTGTGCAGACAATTATTAACCCAATGACACAACATTTTGATTGTGTATTTTTCCAGAACAAAGTCAGTCTTTTTGGATCGGTAGGGATTAATGTGTCAATCCAAGTCCAAAGTTATTAAAATCTCTGTATTTTCTTTCCTGTTGAAAACTGTTTCCAGAATGACGAGTCTTTCACAGTAACAATGAAGCTGGGAGTGCCCGCCTTCACAAAACACCTGTCAACAGAGCAGAAAAGAGAAACGACTGAAACAACATCTGAAAAGGAATTTAAATAATTTTAGTAATGAGGTTAGACCACATCAACAAGCAAGTCTGTCAAAAAGTAAGACATATAGTCAGTGTATTCAGTAGCCCAAGTGAGTAAGAAAACCGTGGCTCCACACATCACAAATATGTTCCACCAGAGAAGAACATGAAAGTGCACAAATGACAGACATACCTTTTATGCTGCAACACTTTCAAAAGGGGCGTCTCTGGGTCAACTTGGAACAACGTCTCCCTCTCCTGATCTTCAAAGAACAGCTAAGAGGCAGGAGAAGAGAAAATATTGTTAGTAAGGATTACAAACCATTGGGCTTGAAATATAATCTTTGTTTGACAGTTGTACTTCAGATGAATTATTGTTGATTTCTTTCAATCATCAGAAAACAGTAACTGGTTTCCTTTCATAGACAGGTAATCAGTCTGGATAACGTTTCAAGAGCAATCCACTCTACACTCCCCATAAGTAAATCATGACATGAAATAACCCTTTGACAGAATTTACGGAATTATGTATTTGATTCACCACAGCTTGGCAGTAATGTAACACCACTACAGCTTGTGAAATTGAAAAAAAAAAAAAATCACAAGTTCAAAGAAATGGGATGTCAGTGAACTATCTACTAAGGCCTGAGGAGTTAAAAAATGTTTTGACTTTGATACAATTTTAAGATATTTTTCAAATTTCCTGTACATTAGACCTCTCAGGTGAAATGGACAGACCTGCAGGTTTTGCGGGAGGTATTTCCTGTCTGTGTCCCAAGGTGGAAGTTCCTCTCCGAACATGACCGCCAGATGGTCCATGAAACTAATAGGGAAAAATCACATAATAAGATACAGAACTTATTTATGCAATTACATTTAAGGTGAGATGCTGAAAATCAAAATCCTGGCAGGACTGACACATACCAGGAGCTGTCACAGAAGGCTGAGATGAAGTCACTCTGTTGGTGTTCAGGGTAGAGGAAGAGAACCGGCCAGTGCAGAGATCCCTGCTCATCCAGGAACACTTGAGCCCCCGTGGCCTCCTGAGAGCCGAGGCCATCCAGAGTCAGCTCTGCCATGGCTGAAGCGGAGCCCCCATCCTCATCCTCACTGTCGTGCTTACGAGGCTTCTCAGACTGGAGGAGCTTGATGCCTCGCTCCTGTGTACAGGAAGCCACGCGCAAAAAAACCCGTTCAAGATAGAATCAGTGTCAGAGTCTGAATCAATGGCTGATATATATATTTTTTTTTAAAGTCCCTTTCACATACAAATTTGCAAGTTCTACTGGTCAGGAGGACAACTGAGAGCACTTTGAAGTTTAAACTAGGATGCCTACCTTTATAGCAGTCAGAAGTGCCTCTTTTTCACTGCGCTTCTTCTTTTCTTTGGCCTTGGCCTTCCTGGCGTCTCTTTCTGCTGCTCTCTAAAACACAAACAGATAAGACCTGATTAATTGATTAAATTATTAAATTGAATTAATGTTTGACTGAAATTCTTTATTTCACTCCATATAACAATATGGGTCAAAAGATATATATCCCTAAAATAAGTAAGGTGCATAAATTATGTCAACAATGCTATCCTTAATGCAGTCCCCTTTAAAGCCCCCACCCCCAAATCAACACAGCTTATCAATCATTGTACCATCTGTTTATCTGCTGCTGCTCTCAGCTCCAGCAGCTTCTTGTCGGTGGGATGGGCCTTGAGACCAGCATCACACCACTGAAGGGCCTCCGCAAAGTTTCGCAGCTCCATACAACACTGAGCACCTGCAGAAGTAATAAGCCGCTTATTCCTGTTCAACCCATGTGAACAACAGGCGAATATGCAAACTCAACACAGAGAGGCCTTGAACCACTGAACTACTGTTCCACACCAAATACACATTATTTATTTTCATTACCGTCTCTATTGTTGAAAGTTAAGACTTTTATTATATTTCACTATTACATTGTATTACAACCTTTGTTGAATGACAATATTTGTGCTATTGAGTCGTATTCTGATTGGCATTTCTGAATGATTACATGATTCTATGGCAGTGTAAATGGTAATGAGAGTGTTAGACGTTTATTTTACTTATGAAGAAGTTTTAATATTACTTAATTCCAAGAGCTTGTCTACAGCCAGGCGCCAGTACAAATTCTGCAAGTGGTTACAGATAAAAAAAGCTTGTATGTACGTTACCTACCTCTGATTAATGCTTTGATGTGGTCTGGTTTGATCTTCTTTGCAGCCAGAGCATCATTCAATGCAGAGCGCATGTTGCCTGTGGGATGAGAGAAGTAGAGAATTTCTAACAAATAATCATGAAAACCACCAAGAGACTCCGTAGACAGATGCAGGACTATGCACTATTCTTTCACGATAACCACGTTATTCAGTTGGATTTTGTCCAACTTAGGAATTCCTGTATCAGACACAGGATATACAGCTCATCTCCAATGCTTCAAGAAGGTTGCCCATGTATCTTTATGACACGAATAGATTTAGGTTAGAGGAATACCTACCCAGGTGGAAGTGTGCTGCAGCCCGGTTGGTGAGCAGAATGGTGTTGATGTCTTGGTCACTGCAGTTCTTCTTCAAACCTGCTGTGTATGACAGTATTGCTTTTTTGTAGTTCTTCTCTTTGAAATACTCGTTCCCCTCATCTTTCAGACTCTTTGCTTGCTCTGTAGGGAAAAGAGGCAAACAACTGAATCAAAAGTTTCTGTATATCGATTACCGGTGTCAAGCTATGGAATAAACTAAGTGAGGAACTCAAGCAAAGTCCAAATATCAACCAGTTCAAGAAAAGGTACAAAAATATGTTGATTAGCGGTTATAAGGGATAATGACTATTAATGATTATTATTCATTACTCTTTATTGATATGACATGATGAGAGGCGGAGGAGCTTCTGTATGTATGTGTATAGATAGGTATGAGTATGTGTGTGTACGTGTATATATGTATGGATATGCGTGTGTGTATGCATATATATGTAAGTGTATTTGTGGGTATGTATATACATATGTATGTGTGTGTATGTTTATATTTGTGTGTGTGTGTGTGTATGTATATGTGTATTTATATATATATATGTGTAGATAGATGATAGATAGATAGATACTTTTGTATATATATATGTATATGTGTATGTATGTACGGTATATGTGTATGTATATATATATGTGTATGTATATGTATGTATGTATATATGTATGTATGGACATATATATATATGGACAAAGGGGTGAGAGCTAATAAGCTATGCTTCTTCTCACTCCTTTTCGAATATGCCATTTCTTTTCTTTTTTTTATTGTTTTTCCCCCCTATTGTTTTGCTGCCTAATTTCCATTCTATATTATGTTGTATGTTGTCATTTGTTTTAATAGCAATTGGGAAGCCTTGTATTAGTTGCATATTCGAAATAAATAAATAAACTGCAACTGCAAATGTAAGGCCAGTCTTGCACATTAAAATTTTTTGACTCCTCTTTTGGCTGAAAATTCAACTTGAGCCCTGGTCCACCCTACCTTCTGGGGGTCTATCATCATCGTGGATTATGGACTGTAGACAGGCAAGATCCGGGTGCGTCTTAGGGTCAATCTCTTCTGGGGCTGTTTTCATGAACATGGGCACCTTATCAAACTCCTGGAAGGTAATTTAACAGAAGTGTAGCGGTGGATGGTAACAGCAGCCCGTTACAATGACTTGTAATGTTAGCAAACCACGTAAAGCGTATTTATATAACATATCCATATACTTTACCTCTTCCCAATTGCTTTCGCTGAAACCATTTTTATATTTGTGTGATTTGAATTTGTCCATAAACTCGTCCATGCCATCGTCACTATCTTCCTGCGGTGCCGCTGAGGCCATTTTCTATACCTTTTTCTATCAACCTGTGTTTTCTATCAACCTGTGTTTTCGCTCACAATTACTTTACATGAGCCAATGCCATGAAATCACTGCCACGATACCTTGAGTAATAACGTTTCGTATTGTATAAGACCCGAGCTTCTTGTTTACACATGCAGACGGGGCGGTGCTACGTGTATGTTCGTCCGTACGGAAACACATGTTGGATACATTGGTTCCGCAGCCAGGAACGCCTCGTGAATGTGGCTCTAAATGAGTTCGTGGTGAGTGAAATGACAAATAGAAATGCTTAAGACATAATAATGAGCACTGTCCACTTATGTTAATTCTCCATGGCTGTCGTACCATAGTTTTATTTACAGTTTTTATTTGCATAACTCCAACATTCAATTGCCCCAAGAAAGCAGAAACATGTTATAAACACAGCAGAAAAAACACATAATTTCTGTCCAGATCAGTAGGTTGACATTTTAATAGGCTTGGTACACAAAAAGGCTGTAAAACAAACTGCATTATTCTCACCCATTGTATCAAGATAACCATTTCATTGTAATACCTATGGCTTGTAATTGCTTGAATTACTTAGCACATTCACCCTCAATGTGACAAAACAGAACTTTTAGTACAAGGCTTTGGTCTCACTCCTCCACCATCACTCAATTAATACATAATAAACTTTTTTCTTAATACATAGTACACACAAGTACAAAAGGAAAACAGTAAGTCCCATTTACCAGTTCTTATTCATATAGTTTCTATTCTTCCTACAAGGTCTACCAGTCCATCTTTACTGAGAAACATCGTCTCACCCGTCTGCTGACAGATCACCTCAAACCTGGGTGTTTCCTCTAGGGCATCCTGTCCTACCACAACGACATACGGGTAGCCCAGTCGACTGGCATCCTTCAGCCTCTTACCAATGGTCATCACGGTTCGGTCATCAAGAACCACTTCACCCCTCAAATGAGGCAGAGTCTCTCCCAAAGTGTGTACCAGTTCCTCAGCTAAGCCAGCCACCTCATCCACCTTACTGCCTTTCTTAGGGGGTAGAACACAAACCTGATATGGGGCTAGAAGCCCTGGCCAGCGGATACCCTCCTCCGTTGACATAACCTCAATGGCTGCAGCAAGAATACGTGTTACCCCAAGACCAAAGCAGCCCATCTCAGTGATGGTAGGCTTGTTTTGGGGGTTGTTGAAGTTTGCATTGAATATATTAGAGTATTTTGTGCCCAGGTAAAAGGTGTGGCCTACCTCTATACCCTTTGACTCTACCAGTGTGCCAGTCTTGCACTGTGGGCAGTCAGTCCTACCTGATGACATGGTCTCTACATTGGCAGAGAAGGAGCAAGTCCCACAGACCAGAAGCCTGTCCTCACCTATGTCTGCTGGCAGCTGGAACTCATGGGAGAGTTTGCCCCCGATATTCCCTGTGTCTGCCTGCACCTGGACACACCGCAGGCCCAGCCGGGAGAAGAGCCTGGTGTATGCTTGGCACACTGACTCATAGGTCCGGTAAGCAGCTTCTTCACTCATATCAAATGAGTACATGTCCTTCATGTAGAACTCCCTCCCTCGAAGCAGACCGAACCTGGGCTTCGGCTCATCTCTGAATTTGCGGGTGATCTGCATTTAACAAAATAAATCATTACCTTAAACTGCAGGTTATTGCAGATAATTACCAAAACATCCCTGGTAATAGCAGTTTGAATGCTAGCTGAGCAGGATTACCTGGTACAGAAGCAGAGGGAGCTGTCTGTAGGAAAGGGTGCTCTGGTAAGCAACCAGAGTCGTCACTGCCTCCTCATGTGTGGGACCGAGGCAGTAGTCAGCCCCATGGCGGTCTTGCAGACGGAACAACTCCTTTCCCATCAAGTCCCAGCGCTCACTAGATTTCCACAGCTCCGCCGAGCACAGACTGGGCATGTCCACCTTCTGTCCACCGATCCCCTGCATCTCCTGGTCAATCAGCCTCACCTGTTCATTTAAGGGAGTTATTAGATTTTTAGAGACAAAATGGGTAAATTTGGGTGAAAAGTATGTTCAAATATATCTTAGCTCAGAAAGATGGTTGTGTGATCCTCCAAGTTTCTGCATTGAGCCTCACCAACTTCTCCATGGAGCGCATAGTGGCAGGAAGGTAGTAGTAGCACCCTGGGCTGGATGGATGAATGAGACCGGCCTGTTGCATCAGCCTCTGGCTCTTACAGGTCATCTCCCCCGGTAATCGTCCATCCTGCCCCACGTCACGCAGGTTCGAGGGCTGGTAGAGGCGGGACACCAGGAGTGTGGGCGGAATGTGTCTGGAGTGATGATCAGCACAGCTTGAATGGTTCCTACTTTGAACAGTCAGGGCTCTGGGCAGGCGCCGCAACAGTCTCTGACAAACCTGATGCATTAGGGCCTCCATGATGGAACCAGAGGTACCACCACTACTACCAGATACTTTCTGAAAAGACAAATACATAAGCATGTTAACTTACTGCTGAAGGAACAGGGATGTGTTGGTTGCCTTGGGCTGAAGTCAAGGTCAGCATAATTCTATCACATACCTCCATTTATTTCTTGGCATTGCACATATATGTATTTAACGACTACAGTGAAACCATACACAATTAGAATAGCTGTGTTTAAACTCATGAATGAGATTCATAGTAGCAGTTTCGACATGCAGGCTACCAACTCCTTTAGCCTGCTCAGTTAGCACGAGCCAAGTACATTCAGGGCCAGTAAGAAACACTCACCTTGTCGCAGATAAAAGCAGACGATGCTTGAATGATCCGAGTTGGATATTTAGTTACCGTAAACTCACTACCTACGGACATAACATTGGGGTGGCTCCCATGCTGTCTTACTCTGCGGATTGGGAAATCAAAGGTAATCGGCACCGCTTCACAGCGCCACCTACAGGCCTGGAGGACTATGGGCAGGGAATGGCATCAGGTCTTCCTATGGTGGTCGCAAAATTCAATAGTGAGAGATGGATATGTAAACACACTTAACTAAACTGTCTATAAAAGTGTATTCTTGGATAGAATAAACACACACACACACACACACACACACACACACACCAAAATGACCTCCGCCCCCACAGAGAACCACTTGGAAAATAGGGTCTTAATTCAACATAGAAATTCTGCATTCTATAAATAAGGTTAGGCCAGCCCAGACAGTAAAAAGTGGGAGAAATCCTTTCTCACCTTCACACGTAATTACATATAGCATTATCTTTTCATTTCAATACTGTAATACACAAACCTCCCATTTTATTTGAATAGCGTAAACTTCGCTTGATATAATTTGTCTGTTGTTTCTCTAATTTACTAATACCTTTGAGATGATTGATTCACATTTGCATATGGCTATAAAAAGGTAGGAGTAATAGGATATAGGAAAATAGGAATAGGCTAAAATGGAAAATTAGAAACTCAAAAACAGAAAATAACAATATATAGGGACATTAAAACTGCACAGATGGCAGATACACATTACAAAACAAAGTGCTTACGAAACAAGTGAGTTTTTAAGTCTGCGTTTTTAATAATGAATGGTATGCGGTTCCAGAGAGTGGGAGCTACAACTGAATAAACTTTTCTTCTTTCTCCTCAGAACTGAGAGTATCCAGCAGGGGCGTGACGTTCCCCTCCACATGTTGCTATGGCAACGTTCAGCGTTCAACAAGTCAGAAGTGCAGGAGCACAAAATACAGACGCGTTTTCTCTGCTATCAGACACACAACAATACTATAACATGTCTACTGCCCACACAACCAAAGTTAAACGTTCTCTGAGGATTTCACCGTAAGTTCCACCTTTTTGTTTTTTTTTTACAGTGTGTGACTTAGCATCAATATGAGCGTCTTTGAGGAGGAACACGATAGTAATGTTAGTCACGTTGTGCTGATGTGTTGTTGTTTCTGTCTCCTAGAGCAATACATAGTTCCGCTTCAGGGATTCATCGATTCAACCAAAGCACAAGAAACACAAGGAGCGTTGCAGGTGTGAGCCGAAAGGTGCTCAGCTTGGCCAGTGACAGCAAAGTCCTGGACAAAGGTGCTGCACCAACACCAAGACAGACAGCTCGGGTAACGGGTTTGTTACAACAAAACTATTTTATTGTTATTGCTGTTGTTATTATTATTATTATTATTGTTGTTGTTGTTGTTGTTGTTGTTGTTGTTGTTGTTGTTGTTGTTGTTGTTGTTGTTGTTGTTGTTGTTGTTGTTGTTGTTATTATTATTGTTATTATCATAATTATACATATTAAATTTCCAGTGTCAGCAGCCTATGTCCATTACAGGGATGAATTCCTATTATAACAACATGACAACCTGAAGCCACCTGGGTTTTCTAGCATTATCTCATACTAACCCAGCCTCTAGCAGGTAACAGCACCAAGCGTGTTCCAGTAGATTAATAGTGACTAGTGACTGACGATGGGGGGGAGATGGATTCCAACCCCTGGAAATATGTCCGGTCCATTTTAGGGTTTAGGGGTTTAGCATAAATGTTAAGGTTAGGCTTAGGGCTTA
>CABFOS010030326.1:5895-16008 GCA_900660315.1 Diretmoides pauciradiatus
AAATGATATATGAACATAGAAAAAAATAGAACCATAATATAATATAATATGATATAATTTCGGTTTGTAATACTGTAGGTTAGTAAACTGCCAATTTCATGCTGCAAAGGCCTATTAGTGCTTCATAGAATTTAGAATGTAAGAGTTACAGGAGGGTTCAGGACCACGGACAGCGCCTCTCTTACTCTTATTCTCTCTGTCTCTCATCTCTTTATCACACTCTTTCTCTCTCTCTCTCACCCTTTCTCTCTTTGTCTCTCTCTCCCTCTTTCTCTCTGACACTCTCTGTCTCTCTCTGTCTGTCTCTCTCGCTCTCTGCCATTTCTTTCTCTTACTCTCTTTCTCTCCTCTCTCTCTCTCCCTCTCTCTCTCCCATCTCTCTCTCTCACTCTCTCGGTCTCTCTTCCGGGCGCACACTCGGCAGCTGGCTGTGATTCAGCTCCTCCCTCCTGTGTGGTGGCTCTTTCGACCACAGATCCTTGGACGTGAACAGTTTCGCTGAAGAGCACTTTCCCCAAATAGCCAGACGGGCGAGCGAGGCACCGGTAAATCACGACCTGAGAGAAGGAAGTTAAGGCGTCGGATAAGGTCCCCCAAACGTCGGTCACCCCCCAAAAACAAATCTCTATCAGCGATGGAGACTTGTGCTGGCTTCTGCCCAGGCTTTCACTTAACTCTGGGTATCTGGGTGGTGATCGCCGCTCATACCCTCCAACGTGCCACGGCGGGGATAACTTGCGCATCTCGCTCATCGCTGGTTCACCTGGAGGAATTACATCTGGACAGACGCACCGGTCCAAGCACCCCGAAACACATCCGACTAGAGTTCAGGCAACTCGGGATTACCGACCGAAATACTGGAGTAAACGACGGACAACCGGTAGGCACTTCTGCCCAGGACGTCCCCAAATTACCCGACGGTGTCAGTTTGGATCAAGTCAGCACGAAGGAAAACGCCCCTTGGTCCAGTCCAAGTCCCAATCCAAATGAAGACACTCATATCGTTAATTATAAGGAGGGGAAGCCCGGAATGGGTGAGGATGCTGCTCCCCGGAGGGCGAAGAGAAGCGGTCCGGAGTTTCCCGAGTTTAGCGAGAGTGGATGGACTGGCGGGGCTGTTCTGGACGCGGAGGCTTCAAAGGAAAGGGGGAACCCCGGTCCGCTGTTGGACGGACACCGGCTGGGTCGGTCCGACTTCAGATGGAACAGAGACGAGGGGAGAGGAAATAACAAGCAAGAGGAGCCCAAGCTCGCCAGCAGCACTTTCGCCCTGACAGGGGACTCTGCGCATAACCACGCGGTGGTCTACTGGTCAGGGCAAAACAGCAGCGTAAGCCTTTCTTTCTTCTTCTGTTCTTTTCAATTCTATAAATCAAATAAACGTTTCTTTCATTGGACTTCCAGATTTTAAGTTGCGCATCAGTCAGTTTGGTGAATAAACTCCGTGACGCACAGTATTGTGCAGTCGAGGTGGGTTTTCTGTGGTAACAGGTGCACTGTGGTCTCCACAGATGCGCACCGACGGACACTACATATGATTCCAGACGCGTGCAGCAACTTTTGACCATCGCAGCAACAATTACGCACGAATACACAGTCTGTTGTTGCATTCATATGCGTGATAACAGGAATGGCACATGGTCGTCTCAGCCAAATGAATGGGTTAGAAGTCTTGCGAGATGAGTTCGCTATTTAGTTTGGCGTTATTTGTGGTCTTAGTGGATTTGATTACGATTTATGCTTTTTTTTGTTAAATTTGCGCCACATTAATAGATATGTATCATTTTTAATCGAATGTAATTGACTGGGGAGGTTGAGGGTAGTAAATTATGTCTCACTTTACCGTACAGTAAGTCCCATACTTGTGATAAGGAATTTCTTGATTTTTGTGTGTGGAATAGCTCGAATTGCATTGACAATCTCCGTCACAAAATGAAGGTCTGCGCTGTGTGGATGCACTACCACAGACTTTACAAGGGGCGGTGTTCAGTGTTGGGAAGTTTTGGTCTCACACTCAGCCGCAATATCACGGAGGCTGCTTGAAACACCGTCGAAACCATTCAAAGATTAAATGCAGCGCTTACTGAAAGCACCGCCACAGCCCTGACCCAAATTGTGCAAATCACAAAGAAAACTTGTATTCTCAAGAATCCTTTCACTTTTTGCATGAAAGGTATAGTCCTATCTCAAGTATCTCGTCATTCTGGTCTATATAACATCTACCAAATAGAAGGGAAAAAACGAAAATCAGCTCTATTTTCAGACTTCTGCAAAAATATTTCCCATCCTTATCAAAAATTGATAGACTCCAAAGAGCCAGTTTCCCTTTCTCTCTCTGGGTGCAGGAGGACACACAGCAGTGATGTGCTGTTCGGGCAGGCCATAACAGGTGGAAATCTAGGCGAGCAGCAGACAGTTTTCACAGCACACCTCTTACTCATCTCTGAAATGACACAGTCCATGTTCATCCCTGCATTCGAAATAGATGAAATCCTTCTCTTACACATGAGGGCCCGCATAGCAGAGATAATAATGAGACAACATGAATCACAGTCATTTGCACAACCATGTAAGCTCACAGGGAGCTGATGGGCTCTTCTTTGCATTTTCACTTAATTTGTTGTTGTGGCTGTTCCTCTCGCTTTATTCCGTTTGGGGGCTAAAATCCCCATATTCAGTCTTGTCTGAGCTGATTATGACACGGTGCATGAACTTGCTTTTTAACCCGAAGTGAAGACTGAGGCGGTTTGAGGGGAATGTGTGCGCGCATTTGTTCATCTGCATGAGTGCATGTTGGATGGAGAAGGGGAAGAGGTTATTGTGTGGTTCTGCCCCTCAGCTTCAAATCTTTAGTAATTATTATCTTTAAGTATTTTCTTCTTTACTGCCAGAATAGGAAGCAGCAGATCTGCTCAGCACATTTCTCCTAATCCAGATGGGAGTGCTACTACTTTATCTTCATTGGCAGTTGGTCCTGATTATTTGGGTGATGGATGCACTGGTCAAGGACAGAGATTGAGTGAAGTTTGTTACCTTACCTACAGCGGTTGGTTTGAAGAGTACAGTAAGTGGCTGGCTAACTGGATGACAGACTGGTTGGGTGGATGGCCTCAGCCTTTACTCTCTACTCTGAATTCACCGTATGTTGTTCTCGGTGGGCTTGTTCTGCTCTACTATAATGTCCTACGGCAACATTTCTGGGGGGTAGAAAATTATTGATTTTACTGACATTACATTCACACTAATAATTCAAACTTAACCTTATTAAGGCAATGCTCTGTCTACTATTGAAATGTCATGTAAACATTTATCTGATTATCTCAATCAGAGTAAGCATAACCCGAACCTGAGCAATACACCTACACTTCTGCTCAATCCTTGGCTGCATTGGGGCATGTAAAAGCCTTAGTCAGATTTCAACAACAAACAACATGGCGGAGTGTGATTATTATTATTAAATGAATCCATGTTATTAGAGAAATCACATAATGATTACATGTGAATGTTGTAAATAAAATATTGCCTTAAGCTGATTACTCCTGGTATTCAGGGTAGTGGTGTTCATGTAAACCTACTTATTGAGTGAGTGGCTGATGGTTGGCAGGTTGGGCTAGAGAGTCACACAAACATCACAGGTTCAACTCTTGTAACGTTTAATGTGTCCTGTTACATTGCCCTGTCCTTTAGCCAAGATATTGAACCCCTCAGTGTTTACATTTCATACTTTTACATTTACTACTGAAGTGTACTGTCTGGTATACTGGCCTCAACCATATTCAACCATACATTCACATTCACCTATCTGTCTGGAGACCTTGTCTTACCTCCTGGACCTGGAGGACTTGATGCTGCTCTGGGTTCCCCTCGGGGCACGGCGTGTCCTCTGGGGCATGTACATGTAGACAAGGCTAATGCACTCTCACCGCCTCTCTGTAACCATCCAACACACTGTCTCTGCCCCCGCCGCCCTCTCTCTGACTCTGTCTTTGTGTGTGTCTCTGTGTCTCTGCCTCAAGCTCAGGCAAGTTATGTCGAAGACTTAACCTTAGACACTCACTGGCAGTAGCAAGGCAATCACGAGCGTAACAGCATTGTGACTGACTGGCAGCTTGAATTTAAAATTGCTTTACTAACTGGGCCTTTTTTAGTGTGATCTTGAAGATTTATCTCTTCCAAAGGAACCTTAAGATTTCCTCCCAGCAGCATAATCGAGGTCAATACATTCATCAAAGAAATCTTGGACTGTATATATCAGCATATTTTGTCGATATTGCAGCAAAAGCTGTCTTCTTTTTGGTTGATCAATGTGACATTTTCACCCCTTGATGTTTATTTCATGTACTGTGGCACATAACGTTCTCTTTGTTGTCCTTCATCCATTGGTGGTGAGGGATCAAAATGTGAATTAGCATAAGATTCTGTGAGTATGGGCCTGACTTGAGTTTAATGTCAGTAGACCTCACACAGAGACAGGTTTATCATATCTGGCAAGTCATCAATAGAGCTGGCTGGACGTCAAAACTCCCAAATCCTTTTTGTGGACTAGAGGAACGCATGCACACTCTCATGGACAGTATGTGAAGACAAATCACACATGTACACACACGCATTTGTGCATACCCACAGTTACAGTAAAGCTGATCTTCAATTTTACTCTAGTTTTGAATGGCATTCAAAATTCTGATGATACGTTAGATATTATAGCCCTTCATCTTGACAAAACAATATGTAAGTTGCCAATATGTAAGAAAGATTTGTGTTGCATTTTACTCTATCAAGTTGAATACAACCTATGTACATTGTATGCTCATTATACATTAGCCATAACTGTTGACATGGAAATAGCCATGCTGGCATTGCCAACTATTGACTATGCAGACAGTAGAGTTGTTTTTGGATGTGCGCGAGGGTCTTGTTTGTGTGTGTTCAGTTTCCATCAATCTATCCCAACCCTCAGACCAAATTTACTGTTGTTAATGGATTATCAAGTTATTTGTCATCCATCCCCCGCTACCCTGCTGGCCCACTACTATGTAGGAAGGGAAAGTACTAGGATATCATAAATAATGTAGCCTTCCACAGCGGCTTATCTCCCTCCTCCCTCCCCCTCCCTCCTCCCTTTCTAATTAGTGTTTACAAATTTGTTTCCCATCCCTTGTTCTTTGCAGTGGAAGTGTGGTGTCATGGCAAGAAGCCATGTGCCAAAAAAACACCAATGGAAGATCTGTCTTGACTGAGTCCTCAGAGATAAACTCTTGGCTGCAGTTCCACAAATGTTTGGCTGAGGCTCACGATGACCTTCTGATACCATGTCGTGTGGTTTTAAAATCATGTAGTGTCACTTAATGACTTCTCATATCTTGTCTCTGGGTTGAGTCACATTTAAAAAACATAGCAAGTCTGATTTTGTATGTGGATCCCTTTATGTGCTGGTGCTTGTGTAATTTGAGTACAAAAGGATTTCTGCCATGCAGGTTTTAATGCTGCACATTTGTTAAATGCTTAATTTTTTTGTGTGTGGGTAGAGCAGTGCATCCACTCGTGTGATTTGAAGTGCAGCCCAAAAAAAAAGATTTCACCATCATTTAAACATATCCAATATGCATAACTATCAAAAAATGGTTAATATTAACATGCAAGCAAATTCCAGGACTTCTTTCCTTCTTTCCTTTCTACCTGAAATTAACTAGGTCAGCACAATTCGAGGTTGCCATTTTATGAATCCTGTTAAAGGTCATAAGATGTAGTTAAAGTGTCACATGAAGTTAAAACTTTCCATTCTGTTCAGCATAGAATCTCCTGGCACATAAAAAGAGCTATTCAGGAAGCCATACAATCAGGATGCACTGCACCTGCTGCAGCAAACCGCAGATCTATGATCACATCAAGCCACTAAAAGCCTTGAAACTCTGAGCCTGTGCATAGTAGAAACCCAGCCAGTCGGACGTGGGACTTTAAAGGCTGCGTTTGCCAAACCTAATGGCCTCATTATGTTTCCTGTACGATTGCCATGGTAGCAGAGGCACTGATGGAAGCCACTTCACTAAGACTTTAGAGACTTGAGTGCAATCATACGCTTGGCCACTGATCCCGTTCTGCAGTACACGGGTGCTGGCATTGTGTGTGTGTGTGGGTGTGAGTGTGTGTGTGTGTGTGTGAGTCAGAGAGAAAAATGTGTGTGTGTTTGTATTTAAGTATGTGTGTTAATTATCGCGGTACACCCAAGTGTCAGATTTAATTTGGTTTCATCTCTATTCTATTAAATGCCTTGATCCCATATGAGGTATGGGGTACCACCTATCAAGGCAGAATATATTCTTCCGACGGCCTCTCACAATTGCCTTTGCTGGGCACAGTTTCAACAGTTATGGCTCAACTATAGGGATATAGAGTTTGAGACTTCCAGGTCCCAAAGGCACACAGCACCTTGACCTTATGCAATTCCGTTTTGAGGCAAATGGGATGCCTTGTAATGTTGATGTCCCTTGGCATTTCCCTAACACAGGCAAGCAGGGGAAAGCGGGTCGGGGATGAGTAGGTAATGATGTCAGACCACAGTGAAGTGATACACCGCCCGCTGTGTTTCTCTCCCTGTGCTCATAGTTCATAGGCAAATAAACAGACAGGCCGGTAGACACACACATGGCTGCACACTAATACACACAGGTATACACATGCAGATGCACACAGATGCACATGCACTCACACACACACACACACACTCACTCAATAATTCTTAGTATCTCTTCTCACTCTGTTAGGGTGGATGGTGTCGTGCCTGGAGGAGGTTGCCATTGATGCAGACTAATGTTGACACGTCATACCCCAGGATCTGCAGTCAATTAACACATTGTCTAATTAAAGTGATCTAGTGGTTTATCTGCAAGAGACTCCAAGTGACTATAAAATGGGTCCACGCCGCATTAACTTTACAATCAGGTCCCTTTCTTTATTTCCATTTAGATTTTAATGGTAATAACCTGCTTAAACATCCCCCATTACCGGACAGATTGTGTAAGCATCTTTCATTGATAGCGGAAGGAGTTGGATGCTCATGATTGTGGGTTTCTATTTTCTTTTAATGCTCCACTCAAGCTGCGCAACACATTCTCAAATATGTGACTGAACGTCTGAGTGTCTATTGTATCTGACGTGGATCTCAGCTTGAAAAGTGCCCTTTGAATAAATCATATCTGAACTGGCTATAAGTAATTTTCACCCTTGCTTACTCCCTTTATACGGAAACCACATTCCGTTTATATTGAGCTGCTTTTTAAATCTTAATGATGCCAAGAGTTGTTAAGAATGCATGAGCGAAACATACTAATATACCCCTTTCTTTAAAAGAGATCTGAATGTGAATAAATTACTAAATCACATGCTCATTTATAAGGGTTTTCTGTGAGGGACAGGTCTCCACTAGAAGAAGTCCAGTGCTTTGACATAGTATTGCTGTCCTGGAGAGAATACATTGAATCATAAAGGCTAAGGTAGTCAGAGGTAAACGCATCGCTATCAAATCCCCTCGGTTAGACGTAACACTAACACTGCAACGCTATGTGTTCAATTCCCACTGGGGCCCCATTACACATTCAGTATGCACTCACAGTACTATTAGGCAATTTGAAAAAATGTGTCTTCAAAAGGTGTCTTCTTTGTTACCAATAGACAACAAAGAAAACGAGAGACAAGGCTGTCTGTTCTGCTTCTAGTCAGTGCCTGTCTGTATAGAGATGAGATGTGATTGCATCCATCCATTGTTTATCACTCCTGTCCCTGGAAAATGGTGTAAAAAAGCGGCTGATGTAGCGATGACTTGCTTGATGCTGTCAAATTTGTGGTGATAATGTGTGCACGTGCATGTGTCAGTTTGTGTGTGTTTGTCTGCATGCTTATCTATGTATGTGTGTGTGTTGCTGCTAATGTATGTGAGTTGCCAGTATTGTCTAAAAATGTATGACGCACAAGAACTTAAGTGGTGTTAGCTTTGGCTCACCGACAAAGCAGCAACCAGTGCTCAAAATGTATCTTCTACTTTACAATAAACTGTGTCCAGCCCGATATTCTCTGTCTGTCTTGCTGGTGTAATAAAGACATCCTCAACTGGCCCCGCCTTGACCCAATCATGACAATGGGTCACATTTCTTTGTTTTTCTGCTCCCTCTCTGTTTGTTCCCGCTGGGTATTCAAGGCTTCTTGTGGTTGTTGAACACAGGCAGTAATGTTGAGTAATGAGTAGTAACAGGTGTGTAACAAAATAAATACCCTTAGTCTGACACTTTTTTACGTGTTCCAGCTTGCAAGCCTCTTTTTGCCTGCGTCGACAGCACGGTGATTTTCTGCAGTGTGGCTTGTCGTGCTGAGTGCAGCACATAAATGCACCATCTACAGTAGCTTATTCCCCTTTTGTGTAAGGTTTTACCACCTTTTTTGCAGTAGTTGTGACGTAGATTTTCTTGAATATTCGGTGATATTGCTATGCCGTTTGGTAATGAAAAGTACATTCATGCATCTAGCACATTTTGCCCCAAGGTGGATGCTTAAACCTTCTAAATCCCAATGATTCTCAATGAAGGTAGCTACAATGCTGCCCCAGTCCTGTCAAAGAGAGACTGATAGTGGGCCTTCACAATCAATGGCTCTCAGTAACAGTCTCAGTGTCATATACCTACAGGCTATGGTGAAAATAAGGGAAGCAACATACGATTCAGCCTCAGTGAAGGGTTCTGTTGGTATTGGTCTCTGGTTTGGGTATATTGTAGTACGGAATCAATGTAATCCTAGAGCGAGACAAATTGAAATCACTACTAACCTATCAATTAATCCTATTATGTATTCCCTTTCGTGGTGGTTGTATTGCCATCCAGGATGACAGTATTGGTACCCACAAGGCACAAGTGGCTCCTCAATTACCTGTAGCATTAGGCTAGCATTGACCTTAGATTAGCGGTTAGGAACCTTGCCAGGAAAAACAGATGCATAAAAAACAAAAACAAAAAAAACACACCATTACATAACCACCATCAGTTGGAGAAGTCTTTATTCTGGAATTGGCTTAATTTTGCTAAAACCCGTACCACATCATCTGCATTTGGCATGTAAAATAACGGCTCAAGTGTAGTCTGGGTTGTCCCTGGCTCTCCACTTAACAATGAATACATTCCTTGTATAATCTCTAAAAGTAAGTCAGTTATATAACATGTAATGAATTATGAATACTGCTCCATTTTCACTGAGTGTCCTGCCTGGACTTAAGCAATAACAATTATCTTAAAAGTTGGTAGATCTCATTCCAGTCTCTATCTGATTTTAAGCATGTCAGAGGGAAGACATAATGGATTTTAAATGTGGCTGCTCATGGTGAGTGCACTGCTTTAGAGCAACTTTATTTTAATAAATTCAATTCAATTGCCGTATTACATACTGACTCGCCTTTCCTGTACTGCACTACTGAACATTATAACCTGTCTGCAGTCTACAGTAGAGTGACCCATTAGGCCAATGTTTATTATCCATCCATACATTTAGTTTAATTTATAAACGTCCATTAGTCTAGTAGGTTAATCTTCCTGGCGTTTGTACAAACAATGAGCAACGCAGAACACGACCCAATCTATGATATAATAATTGATGAGTTGTTAAAGCGACAGACCTGTTTGTTTTCCTCCCTCTCTGCTTTTATTATTCAGAGAAGATATCCCACTGATAAGTCTGGGGAATGCAGATATGAAAGTGGAACCTGTGTATGATTATTAACATTCGCTGTGCTGGGGTAGGGCCACAAGTGAAGACATCGCTACATCATCCAGACCAGTGAGATGGATGAGGGGAGTGTAGGACGAGGGAAACTAGGCCTCACTGGGAACACACAGAGTAGCATACAGCACCCAAGAAACCCAGCCCTGGGTAATTATCATGCTTGTGGCACTTAGATACAAATGAACATGTTTTTCACAGCAGAAAGCTGTTCAATCAAGCCTGTTTGTAGGGGTACATGTGTGTGTGTGTGTGTGCTTGTGCATAATGCATTATAGTGTGGTTGTGCCCCACTGAGCAGTTCAGCCGTACACATTTCCTGAAGCGAAACATAATGCTCCGACTCACTTTTACTTG
>CABFOS010030335.1:0-11981 GCA_900660315.1 Diretmoides pauciradiatus
AACTTGTCATGATAATTAATACAGTTTTCTGTTTGGTTTTCTATCTATTTTAGTACTAAGCAAAGGCGTGTGGATGAGTATCCAGATCAGAATGACTGACACACACACACACACACACACACACACACACACACACAGCAAAAAAAAGAGAACAAAGAGAGTCTGGGGGCAAAACTTGCCCGTGGATTTCAATTCACTGGACCTGCTCTCTCTCGCTCTCTCACACACACACACACACACACACAACTAACTCGCACTCTTGACCACAAAACTGCTGCGTCACTGGAGGAGAGCAGTAATGTGCTGCAGTGCCGATTTGCTCCACCGATTTCATACTGTTTTGGTATCCATCAGTATAAATTTAAGCAACAAGAGCTTAAAATATTTAGTCTTTAATGCCCCCTTGTGGTTAATGATCAACTACTTAATTACCTAAGACACCTGCTCCCCAACACACACACACACACACACACAGATGCACAGTACAGGCACACTGAGATTTGTAGACAGAGTAGTGGCGCCCCGAGGCTCCTCTTGTCTTGTTTGGATTCATTTCACCTCTGACGTCAGAGCCATTCCTCATATTCACAACCCAGACATCAGTGTATGTGTGTGTGTGTGTGTGTGTGCATGACAGAGAGAGATGTTTGACCGGTTTATCAACTTGAATCTAACATTACATACTTTAGCTTCTGATGCCTGTTTTTGCCATTTTCTACATTTTTTCCTCATGTTCTGTACTTTTCATGGACACACATACATGCATACACACACACACACACACACACACACACACACACACACACACAGACACACACACGTACAAGCACACTAGATAAAGGCTAATACTCTATCCAGGAACTGTCTAGCTCTGCTTCCTGTAGTGCCAGCTGCTGCCCTCCAGGCACAGAAAGAGAGAGAGAGAGAGAGAGAGAGAGAGAGAGAGAGACTTTTTTTACCCACATTTGTTTTATCACTAAAAGATCAACAAGTATGGTCAACATCATGCAAACATATCTTATATCAAATTGTATCTTAATTTATTCAGGTCTGTACAATGGTCTGTTTATTCTGATTTCCATACTCACGCTCTCTCTGTCTCTCTACTTCTCCTTTTCAGTGTAGGGTGTGTTGTTATTCAGTCTTCTCACCCTGAGGCAGGCCTCACATTTCAGAAACCTTGATTTCCTGAACGCACCTCGACACACGCGCGCACACACGCACACACACACGCACACACACACACACACACACACACTCACACTCATGCAACAGATATACAGACGATGCTCTCGTGTGAGAGACAGGTGATTTGCTGAAGAACGAAGGAAAGAGAAAACTAAGGAGAGAGAAGAGAAGAGGAAGGGAAGAGGTTGCCACAAGTTTTGAGAAACTTTCATGCTGACATTTTTTGAAGCTTAAGGAGGGATGAATGAGAAGAGGAGAGTGATGGAGAGACAAGGGCATTGTGTGACTCATCTGTAGGACACCCATAGACTCTGCGGGTTCTTCTCAAAGCATCAGGTAAGCACAATGCAAAATACCTGTAAAGTGTTAACATTTATTGCTGGTCAACGTGATGATGTGTAATTGCTCTGGTGGTGGAGGTCAAGTTGTTGGACGACACATATTGAAAGAGGTTAGAGGATAGTTGTAAGTTAACTCAAATGTGGCCCTGAAGTTTTACCTGACGGGGAGAAGAAGTCAGTTGAAGAATCTAACACTATGGATTTCTAGACAGAGGATAGCATAGTGTGGGAACTAAAGGATGAGCGTGACAATAGGAGGATTCTGTATAGCCTCCAGCTTTAGCCAGGTATTGTATCTCTTTTCTGACATTTCTCTTCCGTAAGTATAATATTTACATAAAGAAAGGTATCTGATGTGTTAAAGAGGAGGTCATCTACAGTATGACTTACAGTTGAATACATGACAGAATACAGTATTAGGTCATTTTTAATGTCAATATCTTAAATAGTATTCTGAAATTCAAACAAGATATATGATTATTGCCACAACTGTTTTCCTTCAAGATTTTTTCTCCTCTTCTGGTTTAAAAACTACAATTTTAGATTTTGAACAAAATCTGACCCCGAACCTCCTGAATCATCCCAAATGCATTACAAACCTCCCTGAGACGACGGGTTGTAGTTTCCAGATGAGATAAGAAGTTGTTTGTGTCATGTCGACCGTATCTTCAGATAAGAAAGTGCGAATACTCCTAAACCTTGACGAAGATGCATTGTTTTTGAGTTGAATTCCTCGTATTATAACAAACAAAAATCAACTAAATTCTGAACAGGTTTAAACAGAAATGATCACCAGAGATTTAATGATGATCCCAACAGGTTTTTGGATGATTTGTAAACTGCCTTTATAGGGGAACTGTGTTACTGCCGTGTCTTTAATGTTTCTCTCTTTCATCTTAAATCAGACAAAACAATGTCTCCTACAATGTGATTCACTTTACCAGAATAATCTGTTTTAATCCACCTCATACCTCAGATTTCAGAATAATGAACTCCAATCCAATGTCAGGGAGGTGACTGATCTTAACTGATTACTGAACCATATATTTAAATTGCATAAATGAGTGCATATATTTGATCCCTATATGTAATTTGACCCGTTAAAGCTCATATCAGATGATTGAGCCCGCAAACCTCGTCGTTCAACACGTTTTATTTAGGTTTCACATGAATGCAGACACACCCTTTATTGCAGTACAATGAAGACGCACTTGTGTGTGTGCGTGGGTGGACTTCTATTAACGTATGTGAAGTTTAAAAATAGGATCATAATAGTTAATGGAGCGATATGTTTGAACGTACAGTGGAAGAAAACTATAACATCTCATAAATCACTAGTGAGACAATTTCTCTGTCATGTCTGAAGTGCGTTTTATCCAGGATGACCGAGAATAAGAGCAGACAGTGGGAAAAGTGACAGATACTCTCCCCAAATTTAAAATTCAAATGTTCGATTATTTGAACTCACTATCTAACTCACTATTTATGCAGTTTTGGAGATACAGCACTTATTGAAATGATAAAGAAAGGCCTTTGTCCTGCACCCTGTCGCAGAATCCGCACCCACTTTTCATTGTTCAGAAGAAATGAAGTCAAAGGAGGAAAAAGCTGCAGTAACTGTGAACAGAAGGTGATTGTGGCAACGACGTCACCAAAGGTCTTCGTTAAAGGTCACACCACAAAGAGTCTGTGATCCTTAGGGATTCAATTTCTCCAGAGGAAGAATTGTCCATTTGAAATCTCTGTATACTGCTGCCCAAACTCGGCATCTATTGCCCGCCCAGCCGTCCTGGTAGGGGGATCCCTCGCTTAGTCGTCCCTCCCAAGGTTTCTTCCACTTTGTTTTGTGGGAGTTTTTCCTTGTCCTTTGCTGAGGGTCTAAGGTTGGGGGGTGTTGTGTCAAACTTTGGGCATTGTGAAGCCTTTTGAGACTGTAATGGTGATTAAGGGCTATACAAATAAAATTTGATTGATTTGATTGATTGATTGAAATGTTTGATTCTAAAATAAAATCTATCAATAAAAAATAAAATGTCAAGATATCCTCTAAAAAAATTACCATAAATTGATTTGTTTTATGTGTGTTCCTCTCACGTCTCAGAGCAGCACAGTCAGACAGAAGAGTTGGTCAACAGCATAACTCAAAATTCACGTATTCCCTGATCCTCTCAAGACAGAGAAAAATAGAGCATGAAGTACTGTACAGGCCAAAATAAAAGTCAAAAAGCAGGTAGAAAGTCTCAATCATCGTGTATCCGTGTTACCTTGTGTTTTCAGGAGTATGTTTGGCCTTTGCTTTGAAGGACAGTGGAGATGGACACAACATTTCCTCCTAGTGTTCTGGCTGTGGGTGGTGGTGGCTGCTCTCCCCACAGGTAATGACTGATTCTCTCATGACAATGTTGTCTGGTATTCATGGTATTCTTGAAAGGTCAGCAGACTGGGTAACTGGCTAACCTATTTCACTGGGCTTCAGTCTGATGTTACATAACCAAGTTCTACCTCCAAGAAATTGCCTTTTTTCCCTCTTGACCTCCCTCTTCTCAGTGCTTGGCTTTTTCCTGGGGGACAGTAAGGCAGTGCTAAGCGGCTGTGCGGACCACTGGACCCTGCAGAACAGGGCAGCCATGCCTCTGCTCTTTCAGATGACTGTGTGTGTCCACATTCGTGTGGTAGTTCCCGGGGCATGGGCGGCCTTTTCTTACAGCTCCGTCCATGCACCCAGGCCCGACCTGGGGTTGGAGGGAGATGAGGGGGCGCTGTACGGGTGGCTCCTAGGGGTCCGACACCGGTTCCCCCTCAGACTGTCCCCAACACACTGGCACAAGGTGTGTCTGCGGAGGGACGTCCAAGGCAACTCTTTCAGCCTAGAGGTAATAAATACTATAATCAGGTCTGTTTCTTTTATTACTTACTTGACTGATACTTCACTGACTGCACTTGTTATTTGAACAGGATTTCTGGGATCTGATTCTATTGGATTTTATGCGATTACATCATTGTATATCCACACAAAATGTTATGTATCTCCTGACTCTGCAGTTCTTTCCCCCTTCTCATTCACTTTACATTGCTTGTATGCACTTTGTGGCTGGATTGGTTCCAGGCTGTATGGAATTCCAATCTCAATGTAAAACTGACCACTTCCAATTTTGGTTTTAAAGAACCATTAGCAATGTGAGCAAAAATCCAATTTTTGTCTCTTAAAGTGTACTGTCATGATTGGATAATAACTATCGCATTTTTAGTCCAAGCTAAGCTAGAACCTCTCACCTACAGCTGCAGCAAACTCCTTGACTACTTCATAATTCACTATATTATACTGAGCAATTGCCAAATATATTGCTTTTCATTTTAGACATTTAAGGACTGGGGGAAATTGGGTAACTTATCCTTTATGTGACAAGAGGGTTGGCAGCAAAAAAAGTGATCTTTCAATTAACAGACACTCTCTGTACTCGACCACCAATTCATGCTGTATTTCTTCAGGTTGATGGGAAGGTGGTGGCTCAGAGGACAGTTATTGCTCGGGCCATCACCCCTTCCGGTTCCCTGTGGCTGGGCTGTCGTCCCAGAGACCGACCCCCGGGAGCCATGCTCGGAGAAGTGGAGCTATACCTGTTCCGCGTGTGGGCGGATCTGGGAGGCCATGCCCCCTGCGAGGATGGCTCTGTGATTGGCTGGGACTCTCGGTTTTGGGGCGTGACCAGCGCCAAGGCCAGACAGAGAGACCCCAGCCTTCTGTGTGGTGAGACACACAGCTCATCACTGCATCGTAGACAGCTTGACCTTAACCTTGTAGATATTCTAACTTTGATCATCCATTGTGCATGAATAACGTTCCTTACTAAACTGCATTGCTAATAGCATGCAGGGTGATTTTTCACATCCTTCCCAATGGAATTCTGATTTCATGAAGGTAAAAGACTTTTATGCTATAGGTAAAATAATGCATGGAATAGTGGATACAATGACAGCCAGCATAGAAGTCCCCTGACATGCAGGTGCTCACCAGAAGAAAGCTCTCTGCAGCCTATTTGTTTAAATGTAATAACATATAATATAATATGTCTGTTGCGACATGAAATATGAGACTGCTCATCAGACCATTTCCTGTGGGTCCTGACAGCTGGAAGGTGGAACTAGAATTGAATTTGCAAATAATTCCTCCTGGGATGGAGTGCTGCTGTATGTCACATTGCATTAAGAAGTGGGACTTCTATGGTGTCTTCATCTGTAATGATTATGACTAGTATTGTTGTGCATGTGTTTAGAGCATGTTGGATGTTGAATGCTGCATGTTTTATGCTTTTTGTAGCCCACAGACGTGTGAGACATCGGGGACTTGCTTATAGATCCATTCGTACTTGGTTTTCAGACTTCGGTGTGTTTTTATACATTTCATGCATGCGTGTGTCTGTGTCTATGTGTGTGTGCTTGCGTGTAAGTGTGTGTATGCATTAGAGAGAGAAGAGGAGGAGACAGAGGGAAAAAGAGAAAAGAGTCTAACAGAGATACATACAGATAGACAGACAGACAGACAGACAGACAGACAGACAGACAGATAGATAGATAGATAGATAGATAGATAGATAGATAGATAGATAGATAGATAGATAGATAGATAGATAGATAGATAGATAGATAGATAGATAGATAGATAGATAGTAAAGTTAGTAAAAATTCTTAAAGACCACATTTACTGTTTCAGCAACATGGTTACTTAACTTTGGAAAAGGACGGTCTAGAACTCCACCTCCTGGTAAGCACTACTTCAGTTCTGCTCTCACTCTCAAGTCAGAAAAAAAACAAATATCTAATGAAATAATATCTACAATCTCCTCAAATATAGTGCGACTTCCTTATTGTCACTTGATTTCATCCCTGCTCCTTTGACAGGATTATCTTCAAGTGCTCATACCTCAAGTCCTGTCATAGCAACTCCTCTCACTGAGGTCCCAGGTGAGGGATGTTGACATATTGACATTAAGCTGTGTCTTTTTGTATTTTGGTGACTTTGGTGCTCAGCCTCATTGCTGCGGTGTTTCTCACTGCACTTCCCAGAGATCACCTGTCAATCAAACAGTGTTCATGTCTCCTTGGATTTTTTGTTGATGTAGTTTGAGTTCCTGTAGGAACCCAGCTCTTTTCCAGTAAGAGTAAACGATACTCAGCTTTTGTCCAGTCAGAGTATTTGATTTATCCATATTTTTGTCCTTACAACTTCTCGCATTTCTTCGCAGCTGCTTACTATTGGGTGTTTATGAATGTAAAGACTGGCGAAAATACCAAGACAAAAGTCAACGACTGGGTGAGAGTGACAACACACTGTAGTTTCTACACATCTACAGTGTTGGCTTTTAAGTTTTAAGTTTGCTGTGTCATGCTTTCATATGCCACGCTTCTACTCTCCCCTTTTCCGTCTCTGTCATTCAGTATAAGATGAGAACAGTGCTTCCAAGGTATCAACTAAAAGGTTAACAGTTTTGCATTCTTGCATCGGCCATCACCATTAGCCAGCTAGCCGCTAGTAAACCAATGGGTGGTCTTGGTTAATTTCTGCTTCGGCTCCATATAGTAGAACACAGAGTTATCTATTTGTTATTCTCTGTCTCTCTTTCTTTCCCACAGATCTCAGATGTACTTAGTTGTGGCAATAATGCAGACATGATGGATCTATGTCAAGGTGCTGGACAGCTTCAGGTCAGTCTATCTCACTGAAGCATTCATCGTCCTTTTACTTAACACAGTGAAGTTCATTTCCATCTGAAATACTGTTGGGAAACCTGGGTAATTGCAACGACTTTTACTCCCTCTCTCTGCAGAAAGTAGAGGTGTGCTGCGATGCAGAACAAGGCATTGGGTAACTGTGTGTCAGCATCTACTTTGTCTAATCACTATGTTTTCCAGACTCCACTTCCTCACAGCGGTCTGAATACTTTGTTTCCAGGCATGCAAACTGCATAGTGTTGCTGCAGCTTAGCCCCGCTGTCTCAGTGTGTACAATTCAGCGTGCACTGCAGAGGGCTGGCCATGGGAGCCTCCATGCAAGCCTCCATGCAAGCCTCACTGGACAGGTAGAGAGAGTTGGTGAGTGAGTAGCATGTATGCACACATGCACACATGTACACACGTATGTATGAGCACACACACACAAACACACAAATGCATAAACACACATACACACATTCATGTCTGCATATGAGCACATACACAAAAATACATGTACAAATGCACACACACACCGACACAATGTACACATGTGTGCATGCACGCACACATGCACGCGTATGTATATGAGCACACAGTATTGCTAGTATTGATATTGTCAACATCGTTTGCTAGGCCGAGAGCTGTGTGAGGACGTGGAGCCCTCAAGAGGTGGGTTTCTGAGATGCACATCCTCATCGTCTCAGGGTGATATTTGTCAGTCAGCCACACACTGCGACCTCAAATGGTGAGCAAGATCTTTGTGTGTATACACTGTATGTGTGTGTGTGTACTGTATACAGGTGTGTGTTTGTATGTGATCCATATCTCTTTCACGTCTGTTCACCAGCTCTTTCAGAGAACCAGGATCCTTCCCAGTTCCACAACCTGTTAGAGAACCCTGCGGCTGTGAGTATTGAACACACACATCCTCTCAGCAGACACCTATATATACACACACCAGGATTCAATTTCATCTCTCTGCTGTAACCATATCTGTCTGTGCCTCAGGGGAGGAGCCTCGCCTCTGTGACTGCACTGCTTTCTGTAGTGATGCAGGTAAGGAAACATCCAGCATATTGTCTGCCTGCATGCAGTGTGTTTGTCCTGCACTCTCATTTGGGCATCTATGAGCATATTTACCCCACAGCTAGAAAATGCACATGTTGACCAGTGATTGTGTACTTTGATTATAATATACTATGTGCTCCCAATGCGTCTAGTAGTGCTGAAAGGTGTTTCTAGTTCCTTTTTCTCACAGTTTAAAAAAAATCTCTCCAGGACAGTTTTTTGCCCTAAGTATCAAGATCACCAGTCCTACTGTCGATGTTAACGTCATAAAAAACATGGTAGGTACAGCACAGGATGGTGTAAGTCTACTTGTTGATGTATTTATGCAATACATCATTTATATTCATAATTTTCTTACTCTATTTCATAGTTGTCCAAACTTAGCAGAGCCCCTAATTGTGACACCATGTCAAAGTAAGTATATACAACAACACAAAACCTGTTGCTAGTTGTTGTTACTACCTCTGCTATGCTGATTCACCGCATGGCTGATAACAACTGACAATGTTATCACTGTACTATGGTAATTAGCTCCACACAAGCTAAAAACAAACAAAGAGCAGCTACAAGTCCCACAGCCATCAACCTACACTTGACTGAGTTGCTAACTAATGATGGTAGTCATCACCTCTGTGTTTCCCCTGAAAAGAACATTTAAAACCTTTTGAGTGTGCCTGTCGATGGCTCCTTCTGATTGGCTGAAACATTAGAAATGCTCAATCTAACTAAGGAATGAACAATGGTTTGGGATTGTCCGTGCGATAATAAATGAGCCTCTTTCTCAGCTATTGGCGTTTCTTTGTTTCCAGTTCATTGTGCAGAAACTACTCTGAGGTTTCAAATCGCTACCAGGTAAATGCATACAGCAAGTCACAGTTTGAGACTGGTACCAACCCATTCCCCTGTAAAACCCACACCTATCTATAATAAGTTCCTTGATGCCATTTTATCTAACAATTAAAAAGTGTGCTCAGACAAAAACTCAATCATGTCAATCATGCGTCATAATTGATTTTCTCTCTCCAGGGTGCAAAGCTGGAATGTCGTGAGGCAAAACAGAGGTAGAGACGTTTTCTTTCTGCTGCCTGTTTAAGTGCAGTATGTGTGTGTGCTTAGAAAACAAAATCCAGCCCTAAAACAGCTGTTGGTGATGCACTGTATTTCTGAGCCTGTTCTGTTGTCTGCTGGTCTATTTCTGTTATTCCTGAGGATAAACAATCTAAAACATCAACGGTAAACGTCAGTCCCTCAACATCAAAGAGCAGTGGCTTCTTTCTAGACCAATGTTCAACATACAGGGAGAAATCCATCGTAAAAAAAGGAAAAGTTGCCAATTTCTTCCCCAAGAATAGCCAAGATAGACCAGAATGCAATGCAGCCACAGGACATGTTGTGTTTTGAGTAAGAGGCATGACTATCATTATCGCTATTGCTCTCACCTACACGCACAACCCACAGCTGAATGCAACAAGTTTAGGCACATTCCCTGGGGAGTGGTCGAGAGGCATTGTGGGAAATGTTGGAAATCACTAACTGAAGAAGAATTAGACGAAGTGTGAAGTTGATCGGATGAACGGTTCTCGAGATATGCGAAGGACAATCATACATACGTACATTCCTTGCTTTATAGTTAGATATAACAGTCGAAACATATCTAGTACATTTTTCTTTTTCATCCCTTCCCTTTACTCTACCACTGGTCTCTAGGTTGTACAGTTGCATGGTGATACTCAAGATGTCTGGCCCTGTAGACGTTTGCTCCCTTGCTCACTTCCTACAGCTACACATGGACAACAGTAGTGGCATCACAAACGATAAGCCACTTACTCGGATGGGTTAGTCTCTGTGTTTGAAGCTGTGACTGATTATTGTCTACTTTTGACCTGTTCTGTATCACTGACTGCTCTCTGTCTGTCCTCAGTGGTGTGTGGTCGTCCCAGTTTGCCTTCCGCAGAACTCTTGGAGTCTAACCTGACTTGGGTCGCCATTCCCCTGCTAGGGTCTGAGATCTGCCAGCCTAACCCTGCTCTACTAAAATGGTCAGTATCATAGATAGATAGGTTGATTGGTTGATTGATTGATTCAAATGGTGCATCTGATCATATCATATTTTGCTATTTCTCTGTTCTTTCCGTAGTGATGATTATGAGACACTTGCTGTGCTTTTGGATGACACCTGTCCAGACCCTCCTGAGGCTCTCCCAACCAATCCCAGCACACCGCAGCCTTACACTCTGCCCAACAGCAACATCACTACAGCATCTGAGACCACGCCTCCATTACCAGCTAACACAACACAACATATTAACACAACAGCTCAAGATAATGCAGCCACTCAACTGAAGAATGTGTCACAAGGAATAGCTCGGCCTAGCACAACGACCCAACTCACAACGCTAAATAGTACACAAAACTCACCAGTGGCGCGCGTCGTCCTAGCACACGCACAAAATGCAACGACTACAGCAACTCCACTGCTTACAGCGATGCATTTCATTACAACAGCTATACCTCAAAACACCACTCACTATAATAATATCACGTTTCATACAACACCACCTAATACTTCCCCAGGGACAGAGAGCACTGCACCCACAACACAAACGTCCGTGCCAAACAACCCCCATACAACAGTATCACCAGGACAGACAACACAGCCGAATGCAACACTACACAGTACAACATTAGCTGCTGACAACGGAGCCGTTTATAATACAACTGCCACCAGTAATACAACACTGCAAATAACAACACCTGGATCTGATCACACAACATTCAATACAACAGTTTCTTCCTATACGCCAACAACACTTGGGCCCACGGTGACTGTCTCTGACAATACAACGGTACACAACACAACTGCCTCTGTTGCCAAAAAACTATTACTGAACACCACAGATACCCTGATTAACACAACACGAATCACAACCAGACTGTCTTCCAATGACACAACAGCGTATAATATTACCACGAATGCCTATAACCAAACTGTCCTGAACATTACAACTCTGCCCGGTAACACAACACTGCACACAACTACATCATCTCCAAACCTCATAGTGTCAGACAGCGTTACAACAACTGTTCCTAACAATAACACGGTGATATTTACAGGTGCTACCCAAGGTAATGAGGCGCCATTCACTTCCACAACATCCCGAGATAAGTCAAGAGAAGACAGTACAACAGTTTCTTCCTATACGCCAACAACACTTGGGCCCACGGTGACTGTCTCTGACAATACAACGGTACACAACACAACTGCCTCTCTCTCTGTTGCCAAAAACCTATTACTGAACACCACAGATACCCTGATTAACACAACACGAATCACAACCAGACTGTCTCCCAATGACACAACAGCGTATAATATTACCACTAATGCCTATAATCAAACTGTCCTGAATGTGCCCAGTGATACAACACTGCACACAACTGCATCATCTCCAAACCTCATAGTGTCAGACAGCGTTACCACAACTATTCCTAACAATAACACAGTGATATTTACAGGTGCTACCCAAGGTAATGAAACGCCATTCACTTCCACAACATCCCGAGATAAGTCAAGAGAACACAGTGCAACAGTTTCTTCCTATACGCCAACAACACTTGGGCCCACGGTGACTGTCTCTGACAATACAACGGTACACAACACAACTGCCTCCAGAT
>CABFOS010030385.1:0-14355 GCA_900660315.1 Diretmoides pauciradiatus
CAGCAAACCAGTGGCCGGTAGTGATTCCTGCATCTGAGACGTTTTGCCTGTTGAAAAGCCAATATTCTAGTCACGCCTCCAGTGTGACTGGGGGAGCCTGTTGTTATACTTCTTTCTAAGTGAGGCTTCTCCGGACAGATGTTGGCATCCCGAGAGGCAGAGATGAGGCAGAGAGCGATTAATTTAGAAGCAGAAAGTCCATGTTGAGTAAGATAAATATAACAGAAAGAACAGTTCAAGTGTGTTGGGGGAATACGAGGCATGGCTAGAGCCACTCAGGAGGCTGTGTTGTAGTACTGACCCTGGAATGAACAAAAGGGTTTGCATAAGATTGCATAAGATTGCTGATGGTTTCTTTTCTGCACAGATAGAAAGTCAGTACCTTAGATAATACAGTTACAACACAATGAATGCTATTTTGAAGATCATTTCTATTTTTTATTATTATTATATTATTGTATACACAGATGATTTACTCAGTTACACTAATTACCATTATATGACAAATACTTAAAGGAAAGGTCCTGTGCTAATTCTTGCCCAGGGCATTGTGGGTCCTCTGGCTTCACTTACAGGGCTGATTCTTTAAGGCTCTATCTGCTGTGACAGGGTCAGGGGGTCATCTGCATCAGACCACCCCAGAAAACCCCTCACTGGATGGGGTCCTCTAAACCAAACAAACACTATGAAGCCATAACATGCCTGGAGGTCTGGGAGATTGTGGGAACCCATGTTGAGCGATTAATTAGGCGTGCCTTGTTGGATTGAAGGGTGGCCTGGTCAAGGAGGGAGTACAAGGACGAAATATGAGAGAGCGACGAGAGTGTCGATGGGCACAATTTGAAGGGGAAAATCTTTTTATTTGCATATCTTTTGTCATCTTTATTCTTAACTGTTAAATAGATCAATACATTTTTGTTATCCGCTGAATCTTTCCCTCTATTGGCTAAACTCAGCATATTTTACACAAATCAGATGGGGCGGATGAAAGATAAACGTTTGATTTTGAGGGTTAATGCAGAGGAACCAAAGGTTAATGAGTGCCAGGACTGATAATAGCAGGAAGATGGTGGGAGACAGATGTAGATGATTGGCTCCAGGGGCTAGAGACTGGCTGGTGCCCAATACTGAATCTAATAATCCAAACAGGATCCTCTGGGCCACTTTGATGATATTCGCCTGTCTAGAGAGTGTGCACTTGACTGTGTGTGTGTGCGTGTGTGTGTATGTGTGTAGTTACACGTGCATGCCAAAACACACAGATGTAATGCATCTGATGTGTATGATACATCACAATACAAAATAGAAACACTGAAAACATTATTGTAGCTACAGAAACAGTATTGCCAAACGTAAAGCTTTACAGCATGTTGTTCAATCTTTGCAGACCAGTGTAAAGCTCACATGACACAATGTGCGCTTTATTGTGTTAATTCTACAGTCTGAAATATAACCTTGAGAAAAATGTTCTGAGCTATGATGATGACAATGAGAGATTGAAAACGTCTGCTCCTGCAAGCAAGTATTTCTGTAATTATGTGCAAAATACATTGAATTTATTTCCATTGTATCATGTATTAAGAGTCACTGACATCTCCAAATGAAAGGGATTGGAAGCTTGTTACAAACAGTATACATTTCATAAGGAAGGAAATGAGATGAGGATGAGGATGTGGATAGAGTAGATAGACTGGATAGGGACGTTTTCTCACGCAGTCTTTGTACTTCAGGCTGCATCTGTTCCTGTCCAACCACACAAGTAAAGCTATACAATTTCTTGATTCAGCCTTTGGAATCAAGGCATAGCTCTCTGTTATGTAAACATTATATAACATGTCCCTGGTTGCTTCCAAACTGTCTGGATCTAATTATCATAGGCCATTTTTTCACCAAATTTCAACAATGTTCTATCATCTTCTCTTCTATTTCAGTTAAGATTTATGCCAGCCTTGGTACCAACGTCACCCTGCCTTGCCGGCTCCTGCACGCTTCAGGGGTGACGGCCTTCGCTAACATTGGCATCCGAGTCAGATGGAACAAGGTGGCAGAGGATGGGACTGAAGAGGAGGTGTTCGTTTCGATGGGATTCCGCAAGGTCAGCTATGGAAGCTTTGAGGGCCGTGTCTATCTGCAGGAGGCGGACAAGGACGACGCCTCGTTAGTAATAACTGACGTCTCCATGGACGACACAGGGAGGTACCGCTGTGAGGTCATCAACGGAATGGATGACACCGACCAAGAGATTAACTTGGAGGTGGAAGCTGGTACAATCCTCAGTGAAATGTTTCAAGGCTCCAATGACGGTAAATCTTCTCTATATACTTCAGCTCAGTGATGGGCATCATCTCATACCATCTCATTTCATCACACAATGCACTTAAATCCCGATGACACACTTGGTTTGGGGGAAAGACATATTGGTTTCTTAATATTGAAAACATCATCTTTTCACTGATTTCTCATGGAAATCCAAATAACAGAAGAACAGATAGCTTGTGTTAATTTATCCCCAGCCAATGATACAGTGATTACATTTGTAAACTGAAACACACTTTCCATCTGGTCTGGTCCATCTCCTCAAACATCCGGCTTACTCATCATATTTGCATAATCATGAAATAAGTACTCTCTTCCTTATGAAAGAGAAGCTGTTTTTCATGCAAATTAGGGTTATTTATTTATTTATTTAGGTTATAGAGAAAATCATTACAGTGTGTGTTCCTCAGCACCAAATGACAGCCAACCACCCACCATTTGCTGCTGGTTTTGTACATGTGCGAAGGATCAATTTGTGTGGTGGCTGGACATGCATTATGTAACAATAGACAATAGAGGTGTGGAACCGAACAATGTTAAATCACTTCCATTAAAGAATGAGATTACACCCTCTGCTGCTTTATACAGCTGTTAAAATGAATGAAATCTTTGTGAAATCACCAGTTACTGTGCATTCAGATTACTTCTTAAGGTACATCAATGAAAACGTTGAGTCTGAGGAAGGCATCATGAACTATCAGCACATACCTGCAATAAAATCTGTGCAATGCCATGTAATGCAACTTTTTTTTAAAGCACAAATGAGTCACCATAGAGGCTGCATTTCTCAAAAATAGTGAGTCAGTTTCACCCTTCTATCGCCGGAGCCAACCAGTTAAAGTGGGTTAGAGAGCAGCTTGTGTGGATTATTATTATTTTTATTTATTTAAATGTTAACACATAGTTGGCAGCAGATAAAGTCTGGCCTCTCTGGAGAGAACAGCAGTTGACATCTAGCAAGCCGCTAGACCTGAAAGACTAATAGGGCTACACTCACGAACATGAAACCAAGATATCGTATGCCAGCAAAGCCAGCCTCCCTGGAGAGACTGGCCTGGACTAGACTCCAAGACCACACACATTATTCTTCATTCATCTGGAAGTCTGACTTGCTATGAAGCAGCATATGTGGACAGAAAAGAAATCAAAGATACTCAGCATTTACCACTTATAAAGGAATACGCAATCCATAGCTCCAACATTTTAAAGCGACGACAAGACTTTGGTACAAACACTCATCATGATGCCCCATACCATGTCATTTCATTTTTGCATTTCCAGTTGTCATGGGAAATTCACTTATTACCACAACACGTGTTTTATGTGACTGCACAATTCTGTTTTTATCAATGTCTTCCTGCTACAATCTGTTCGGAACATTATATAGGCCATCTAAGCAAAACTAGGGAAGATGATTCATGCTCATATCTATATATCTGTAGCACTGTTTAGATTCTGCATGTTCTCTGTTATTCTGACGTCTGCTGACATCCCACCACAGTATAAGACAGCTCTGTACCGTGTATACGGTACCTCCCACTGATCAGACCTCTGGGTCTGGTGCAGGTGTGAGCGTCACACCTTAATACAATCTTAAAGACAGTTCGGTCCTGACTAAAGTCTTTATTTCACACTTCACCATATCCTGAACGCAAATTCCCACCACACAGTTTATTTCTATTTATCTGTATGGAATATCCATATATCCATATCATAAATTGTATTCTCAAAAGTATTCAAGAAGTTATTGTAAGTGAAATCATGTTTTGTTTATTTTTTCCTGAGTTGATTCAGATTCATAGGTTTGTTTATTATTGTATTAATTCCTCCTCCTCTGCCTCTCTCAGGTGTTGTGTTCCCATACTCCCCCCGCCTGGGTCGCTACAACCTGAACTTCCATGATGCTGAGAAGGCCTGTCTGGAACAGAATGCTGTGGTCGCCTCCTTCGATCAGCTCTACGAGGCCTGGAGGAGCGGCCTGGACTGGTGCAACGCTGGCTGGCTGGATGATGGCACAGTGCAGTACCCCATCACCAAACCCAGAGAAGCTTGTGGTGGCTCCAACGCTAATGCTGGCCTCAGGACCTATGGCCAGCAAAACAAGTCCAGCGGCCGCTATGATGTGTTCTGTTTTGCTTCTGCACTCAAGGGTGAGTTTTGTTTGTTTCTGTGTTTATTGTCTTGTTTAACATTTATTTGATTTATTATTCTTGGGTCATTCTTGCACATAATGAACTATAATACTAAACTGTATTTATATAGCACTTTTCATAAGATGTTGCTCAAAGTACTTTACATAATATAAAAGCAATGACTAGGCAGGATACAAATAATAAAAGTATAAAACTTGAATGGTATTAGACGTTACTATTTAAAAACTAAAGCTAAATAGACAATTCATGGTTTAGTTTAAAATCTAAATGTATACCTTGCCTCAGTAGGTGAAGAACATAGTGTTAACAAGACATTTTCACAGTTACTCATTTATTTCAACAATTGAACAATTAAGTCCAGGATTGTTTTCCACTGACCGCGTGTTTTCCCTTCTGCCTTCAGGTAGTTTCTATTGGCTGGTCCAGCCTGACAGGCTGACCTACGCCGAGGCCGTGCAGGCATGCATAGACGATGGTGCCGAGATTGCCAAGGTGGGCCACATGTTTGCCGCCTGGAAGCTTGAAGGCTACGACCGCTGTGATGCTGGTTGGCTGGCTGACGGTAGCATCCGCTACCCCATCTCCAGACCCCGCAAGAACTGCAGCCCCACAGAGGCTGCAGTGCGCTTTGTTGGATTCCCGGACAAGAAGCAAAAGCTTTACGGTGTCTACTGCTACAAGGCCCAGAATTGATGGGGCAGATAAGAGTAGAGTGAAGCATAGAGACCAAAGAGCAACAACAACCACAACCAATAAAATCACCAATAAAGCAGATAAACGTTGGATAATTAGCATGAACTAGCATGAACTCATTACCTTTATGAAACTGTGATAACCTTTTTTTTCCTTTTAATTTTTTTTTACAAGTGTTAGAAAACAAATGAATACTGTAAAATCTCACTCTTATATGCAATGATTGACATACTAGTTTGTAGCCATTCATTTTACATAGAGCATTGTTTAAAGGTCAGCGTAGTGTGTAAAAGTATAAGAATGTGACAGGGACAAGGACTTGATGGTTGAGAAACATCATCTAAGTTTGATTTGTTCTCCACAGAAAGATTGTGTGACGTTTGAGATTTAGAGCAGTCATACTCATGTGCAGATGATACTGTACATTTTGCATTTAAATCTGAATAAAGTACAAAATTACTGATGTGATGCATTTATAAAATATTGCTTCAAACTATGACCATAAATTACAGAGTCATGAACATACAGTAACTTAGCTACTGCTGTTGAGCTATAGATCTCACCATGTCATCTTCCAGTGTCATTGAACTGGAGCCTTATTTCCTCAGTGTTGGAGCTCTTTTCTTCACCTCTTAAACTGCAGGAAAGCTTTTCAACCTGATGACTTTTGGTCAAATCTTTTACAATTCTGTTTGAGAAGATGAATGTACATATCTTGGAATGTCACTCATTCTGCATTGATAGCTCCTATTAGATCAATTCACAATTAAACATTTCTGTATTCTGCTATTGTAACCTGATGCATTTTTAACTAAATGTTTGAATTCGTTTTTTTCTAATGGTTTGTCACTAATTGTTTCTATTAACGTCTAAACCATCTTTACATGGTTTAGTTGTTCACTTTGGGGTCATACTCAAATCTATCTGTGCAGTGTAATTTGTGCAGTGCAGTTCTCTTTTTGGCCAATTGCTGTCTGGGACAATATTGAGCATATGATTTCAACTAGTGAACGCAGACTAAGTAACCACCTTCCCCTTTTGCCTTCAACTCCCCCTTTTACCAAAACATGACCCTGATTGTTGAGTTGCAGCAGTTCTTTTAGACTGAGAGGAAATCTGATATTGGTTATACGTAGTAGAAACAGATGTATGTGTTCAACAGTGAACTCAAGCGGAGATCCACATTAGCTGATGTCAAAGGATTGCAGTTGCTCACGTGGTGTCACTGAGGTTACAAGCTTCAACTGAAATCTCCACTTTATTCTCTCAAAGACCTTAATGTTTATTGCTGATGTAAAATGACACCTCAAAACAGGTGACTAGTTTGGGCCATCCAGTCAATAAACCAACATCCTCTCAAAACTCTTTCATGCTCGTGCAGTAATCAGTAAACGCTGGGTCTCGACGAGTCTTTCTCCTTGTAAGAAATAAAGTAGACTCAAAGACAAAAAACAACTAAAGAAAAACACTTCAACATATATTGTCACTAATAGGTTTCTGTGGGATACGAGGCCGACCATCTAAAGGTGTACCACAACCACTAACCCTCACGTACTCTTCTTTTTCTGGGAAACTCTATTGAAATTTTAAAAAAATTGTGCTTTTCTTTCTCAGTTACAGTACATTAGCCCTCATTTATTTTTCTAACCTCTGGCACTGATTTGGTGATGCATGGTTTGCTGAAGCAAAACTTAAAGATTACACAAAATCATGTTTATGTCATAGTTGTGCAATCTTGGTGACGGTATTTTTGTATCCTACTGCCATGCACCCTTTTGAACGAAAGACAGAGCTGAAAATAAAAAATAAAACTTTAAAACAAACTTTTGAAACTGTCATTTTTTCTTGTAGATTTGAAACAAGGATTCTTTCTATTTCCACTGGAACCAAATGAGCATGTAATTTGTTTTGTTTTGCAGAGATTTAGGCGGTTTAATAAAGTTGCCAAATTAGGAGCATCTGGCATGAATTCATGTTCGGTCCATTGGGTGAGACTCTCCTCACATCAGTTTCATTCTCCTTGGTATTTTATTTGGTAGTTTAGTGCCAAACCACTAAAGGAACCGTAACCCCGCCTTACCAGGCTACGGGAATGCATGAGAATGGGGGCAGATTTAGTTTGATGAAGGAGCGAAATGTCAGAACGGTGGACACAGTAGATTGGAATAGAAGAAAAAAAAGAAACTTTGCAAGAACCTCTTCATGTACGTTTTTTTGGACATAGAAAATTAAGATTAGATTCAGATTATAACAAAATTTGACATTTGATAGCCACACTCATTCTCACGGGAAATGTGAAATGAAAAACATTACAAACACAAAGTAAACAGACAAAATGTTTATGTTTATGCATACCAGTGGAATGAAATGTCTTGTGAGCAGTGAATGTGAACAACCATTGTCTCATTGTTGACTGATACTGACTGCAGGATTTACAGTACGTTGAACATTTCATTATGTTTTCTGCTATGCTTTCAGCCAAATTTTATGCTGACATTCAACAACTTAGATGCTGGTACAGTACATTCTAAATGCTTGTCACTCACGTCTCCAGATGAGGTTTCGTGGTACAGGAAACCACCAGGGTAATGATGGACACTCTGCATTACACTGAGACGGAGACCAAAGCGCCTATCAAATTCAGGAAACCAGGCAGAACACATTTCTTTTACAAAACAAACCCAGGAAGCCTTTAAAATCCCGGAGAAACCTGGGCTGAGAGGTCTAGGTTTTCCGCTGATCACCCATGAGACATCTGCATTTCATGAGGGAAGATTGTAGGGTTTACTCTCACTGGGGTATCCAGCAACAGCCTATAATCACAAGTGAACCCTTCTGTAATGACAGAGCAGCCAGTCATAACCCAAACCTACATGAATATTGTATAGACCAACTTGATGTTATATCTCTGGTAATAGTGATTTGTGCTATTCTGTTCAGGGCACTTAATGTGATTGCTTAAGGAGGCACTGGGGATGGTGGTTAAGGGTAATGTACTCAGCAAATACTCATAAGACTGCATATCTTCAACAAAGCGTCTGTGTTCACAAACCAGGAAATTTATGTTTTCTCTGTGGCATAAGAAGTGTTTGACATTCATGAGGAATCACCCAAAGCAATTGTATTGACAAAATGGAAGTAAAAAGCTTTAGTGTGGAATATTTATGCAGGTCGCTGGTTCTGCAGCATCAGCTATTTGAGTACGAGCGTCACTTTCTCTGCCCCAGTTCTTGTTCCATATGTTTGCTTTAATTCACATTGCTCTCCTCCTTATGAAGGGATGTCTTCCTCCAAGGGGCTTGTAGAATATGTCTGATGTGTTTTTCAGAGATGTTTCTTGTTGTCTGCGCCTTGCTTTTGCAGATGTACGTGCAAGAGTACTTTGACAGTAGGACAGTGAAAATGTGCTGTAAAGTTTAGTGTCATTCACTGCATTCAGTGGTAATTCTTCACATTAGAATTATAGTTTCGAAGGACATGTTGATCTTGTTTGAAGAATCAGAACTTACACTCCACAGTATTGTGTAGACAGATTGCCTCATGGCAATGGGAGGCATACCAGGCTTTTGGTCTGAGAGCACTACCTGCTGGTGACACCACTGCACTGCACTACTTACTGCTACAACTTTTTAAAGTTCCAAATAAAATGTCATTAATATATATATATATTTATTTTATTTCTTTGGTGATGGAAAGCAGAAAACACAGACTGATCTCTTTAAAACATTTCACAAACGTCCCAGACATTCACATTGTAAAATAAAAAATGTTATACTATAAATATAAAATGATATTATGTGCACTTCAATGCTGAAATGTACACACACATACAATCACAGAAAGACAAAACAAACATGAAACACTGCTGGACACTGCACATTACCATCCACATTGCAATATCTGTAAAAAATATTTTCATAATGTTAGAGAAAAGATTATTGCAGCTGATGGGGCCCTCCTTGCTCTTTGGTCCACTGCTGGCCGCTACGCTGAAAAAGGCCGATCAGTCAACAATAATGTTGAGTAAATTATCCTCTTCAATGCATTCCACTTACACAAGCTGTGATTCTGGCTGGTCTCCTGTCAAATATAAATATATTTAGGATGTATGTATGTATTGCTGGGCCAGGTGACTGCGTCATTTTACAATTAGGGAGATCACAAGCAGCTTGACAATAAATTATATGCATCTGTGGTTAAACAGACATTTCGTTCAAGTCTTTTTGAGTGTTTCACAAAATACATTCTCTCAATGACCTTAGAAACTACTACAAACTATAGCACAATAAATGAAAGTCTTTGGTTTGGAATTAGGAAGAGTGTTGCAGCTGTTGTAAACATAGCAAGAAATTGTACATTGTGCACAGAATTGTAGAGAACACACTTGAGCAAACAATATATGCTACTTGAGCCACACTTCCCTTCTTTTGTTTTACAATAGTAGATTGCCTGTGGCTATCAGTGGATAAAGGCTTTGCTGATAAGAACTTACAGAGTGATCAAGGTACCGTAGAACAGAAACCATAAAAATAAGTTTCATATATTCTCTCTATAAATCTATCCATAAACATTTATCTTGACACGACATGGATGACGTCCTCCAGTGAAGGATGGAGCTAATTAAAAAGTTGGTAATTTCAAAGCTGCCATCATAAAGACGGTCTCCAGCAGTTAAAAAGTGACTGGGTAAGATTTCCCGAGGCTTCTTATATGCCTTAGTCATCTGGAATCTGATTTGCTACTAGGAAAGCTATGAAACCATGTTCCCGAATATGCTCGGTGAAGAACTGAGATTGATTCTGAATATGGTTTTACCGGACAGTTGCTTTATGTATGTGTTATATCATTCTAGTCATTAACATAATCCTTAATTCCATTGACGCCTCCATTAGTGTTCTGAGAAACCAAACGTAGATTCCTTGACACAGAATATATAGCATTATTAAAAGTTGAGGACTTCAATGTAGGTATGTACAGTATGCATACTCATTGAATTGATTGAAGTCCAGCTCAAACAGCTCTGACATATATGTAGTTCCTTTACGTAACATAAGCGCTATAATTTCATTTCACAAAAGCTGCTTTCTGATTTCCATGTATGAGGAACATTTTTGGTTTGAACATGAAAGAAGTGTTATAAAATTGGTCATGAATGCATTATTTGTTTAAAAAAACCTTTCTCCTCCAGATTAAAAAAAACACCTTTTGCTGTTCCAGTAGCCAGCTGAAAGTATTGTATGCATGTTGGCATTGTTATAAAACAGTGTCCCTTTATAAGAATATCATGTAACAACAATATATCTTTAAAAAGGCACTTGGTAAGATTCCATCATCATCCAAAATGTAAGAAAACCTCTGGGTTTCCTTGATGGGCTTTCTCTTGTCCTTTTCCTTCGACAATTCTTTTCCTTTTTCGACACAAGCGACAGCCATGTGTTCTCGTCTCTGGGAGGTTGTGCCATGTTACATGGCAATCACTGTCTCCTTAGCTTGTGTTCAGTCCTGTCTCTCCTTCCCCTGTAACGCTGATGGTGATAGCGGAAGGCCTCCTCAGGCCAATGTTGGAAGTTGTTGATGCTGTACAGACTTCTGTGTTGGTGTCTTGCGGTAAAAGCCCTTTGATAGCTTGATGCTGTTAGAGAAAAATGATAGCCAGTTGAGGTGAAAACAATACCCCAGTTCAATTCTATAATTCTACATTCTACTATATAACCTCTAAAACATGTTTATCAAAATGATATAAAAGACTCGATACACGATAAGAGCAAACACTTTAATGTACTTACGGTTCATGCAGGAGATTTTGGGGGCATCCCATTGTCCATTCCCACGGCAGCGGATGACTGGTATGTGCCTCTGAATGAAGCCGTTCCGGCACTGGTACCTCACCAGCGAGTTGATCTCGTACCTCTCACGCTTCTTGCCAAAGGTATGTGCATTCTCCACTAGAGGGGGCTGGTTGCAGGCCACTGGGGAAGCAACACAACTTAACTTTAACAGCAGACACCACCAGGTGTGTATTTTCTTCTGCTGGAGAAAGTTATGTATCATGCTTCTAACACTTTCTCCCTGAAAACAAATTGATTTTGATCACTTACAAAATGTGAGATGATGTGTACAGTTCAACAGTAAACTTTTTACCTGTGCCCTTCTTGCAGGTGAAGGTGAGGTGGTAGTTGCAAGGAACGTCGTTCCACTGGCCGTCCTCATGCCAGATCAACACTACACAGTCCTCGCCAGAGGAGAAGAAGCTGTCAGGCTGGTTGGGCCTCCAGTTTTCATATTGCTGAGAAGAGGAGAGGATGGATGAGAGGATATGATAGGATATCTTTTTTTTTCTTTAAAAAAATAAATAATTTTCCTCATCATTACAATCAAGAAGCAAAACAGATTTCTTTCAATGTAAACGGATTTTAATAAACGTGAGAAAAAAAGGACTTTTTCCTTGAATGAACACATGTATCCAAACATGTTTTCTTTGTGTTACTATTGTTCCTCTTGAACCCTAAGAGCATTGGTTATCTTCTATGTATAATTAGTAGACCTGATAAGTTGCACGATATCCCACTCAAGCCACCTATAGGTCAAAGGCCACGAAATCTGCGGAAGTATTGTTACTACAACTTATCTCTTTCCTTGGAAGTGGGCCTGAAAATAGAGATCCTGTGCTGTCATGGGAGCCAGTTCCTTATCTCATGACAGCTGTATGTGATTGTGTGATTGTCCACAAGAGGGAGGAATTGTATCGTTCTGTGTTCCCACTTTAATACCATTATTTCACTATTCAGTGACATCACCAAATTTCAGCTCTTATAACTACTGTTATGAAGCTGAGGGATGTGACTCCACACTGTATACTAGAGGGCTTTATGCCATGTCCTGAATGTAGGGGGAACGCTTATTTTCAGTTTTGTAACACACTACACACATGTGATAACAGACACATATAAGTGCTATGTCATTACATCACACATGCTGCATGCCGAACATTACCGATGTAATTCTGCAGGCATTCACTCATCTAGGCATACACACAGCTGTAATGCTGCGAGGAATTCAACCTAGAATTGAACCTACCTGCAGTCTGTCAGCGCATTCTAGGTTCAAACAACCTCTTTAAAGCTGTGACCCCCACTCCCCATCCATGCCCTGAGGCTCTGCTACCCTGTTATTATGGTAAGCAAAGACAAACTGGCTTCCTGCTCAGCTCACTCCCAGTTAACAAATGGGTCACCTATCAACTGCACAGCAGGCCTGCATCCTCCTCAAAATAATCAAACAAACTTTGATCAGTCACCCTGCCATGTGTGTTGTGGACACACACACACACACACACACACACACACACACACACACAACCAAAGGGATTCCAACCTGGATTTTGCGATGCCGTACCGTTATGTGACACTTTCTCTCTGAATTTTTCCTAATTATTTAAAAATCATGTTAAGCTTTTCTCTTTTTTTCTATTGAAATCCAGTGGTGATGACCACCCACCCAGACCCCCTAGGCTGCTTCTGTCTAGTTTTCTCTCTCTGCAATCAGGCACAGGTGCTGTCCATCTGTGTGTCTGTCTGCCTGGTGGCCCTTCCTCTGGGTGGCTGCCTGCCTGCTGGGCCTCCTGAAGGGTGCGGGGGTTGAGAGGAGACCATACCTGTCTACGCCTGCCAGACTCCCCCTCTACACAGCGTCACTCACACCCTCATCACCCCTCAATCGCTCAGCTGAGTGGGGGTCTCCTTAGGCGGCCGGTGCTTATCTCCTACCCCCCAGGCCCTCTCTATGCTCCCCCTATCTATGCTGGTGGATGGTATCTTTGAAGTGAGGACATCAATCTGTACGACATGCATGCACATAGTAATTAGCCACTTTCATGTCTAGTGAGGGGGATCTTCAGCAGCTACAACCACTATCAAGCAAACACGCTCCCACTTGTGTGCTGAAGTGTATAAACACTCAGTGGCTATGGGCTACTTGCATCTCTCTTTCACTTCCATGCCTTCTCCTTCACACTGGAATGTCATCTACTTGCATAGTAGCAGCCACTGACTCGGATGTATTGATATCACACCGAATACATTTGGTGCTCCCTGCCAGGGTGCAGAGATGTGAGGTAAGAGGAAAGTACGTCATGAGAAAAGCGCCGCAGTTCCTGGAAAGAACGACTCTCTCCAGAAGACTATATTTGTCATCAGTATCACTTCCAAATATTTACAGTGACTCTGTGCCATGTTTGTTGAGACAAAAATGTGTGAGAAAGCACCCAATCTTACCATAGGGCTGCCGTCAGTCCAACGGAAGTCGCTGTCATACATCTTATCATTCAGGCCAATCCACTGGTAGTCCTGTCCAAGACCTGCCATGCAGGGCAGAGTGAAACACAACAGGTTTATGTTTCTCTATTTCCATATGCCCTTATTAGGACCTTTCAGTCACAGAAAAAAGTAAGGGGAAGAGACACTAGCATTCTTCTACGCCTGAGTCACTTTTCCTGTGCTCACTATTTGTGTTGCTACTTAATGTTGCTACTTGATGTTGCTTGCTGTTTCATCATGCATACTCCTGAAGGTAGGACTTCAGTATGTTTCCCTTACTGAGGGTTTGCTCTCTACAGCTGTGGTTTGTTTGTGCAAGACATTGATAAACTTACGGTTGACAAATTGTTGCTCCTCATGAGAGAGGATGCTGGTGAGGTGAGCCCCCTGCATGCGACACTCTCTCTCTGCTGTGTCCCAGTTTCTCCTATGGGCGATGTACTTGTAGCATTGGCCCTGGAACTTATGCCATCCATAGTCACATATCTCTGTATCTGTTGGCAGACAGAGGGAGAGAGAGAGAGAGAGAGAGAGAGAGAGAGAGAGAGAGAAATTAACTCATGGTGAGGAAGAGCTGGAAGTAAAAAGGTTGCAGATTCTTTACACTTAGCAATTATTGGTCAGTTTCATTCATTCCCCCATTAGCCCCAGCACCTTAACATTCATGCCTTTATCTACAGTAATCTATCCAACACCTGAGTACTGACCCTTGAGGCCTACTTCTATCTCTATCTGGGTACTATTGGTCCTAATCAAGATGAAAGAGGAAGAATATGTAATGGATTTATGCCTTCAGGCCGAATAGATTTAGAATAGAATTACACTGCCTTTAGAGAACATGGGAAAACAAAAGAAAAAAAAACATTTGAGAGACTACT
>CABFOS010030440.1:3818-15812 GCA_900660315.1 Diretmoides pauciradiatus
ATGCGCTGAGCCTCCTGCACCAAGACACTGTCTTTTGTTCTCCACTGCTAGCGGGAGAAGCCTGACAGCTCTGAAATGATCCTCTCTCTCTCTCTCTCTCTCTCTCTCACACACACACACACACACACACACACACACACTTCCCCTTTTCACCATAGTCAAATCCTACCTCTCTTGCCCCCACTTGGATTTACCCCCCTTATTTACTACTCCAGACCATTCCCCCTGTGGCTCACTTCTCATCCTCATCTTCTCTTTGACTACTTATTTCTTTCTGCTTCTCTTCTCCTTTTTACTCTCCTCCCTCTCCCTTTTCCCCCAGTCTCTCAGCCATGTATTAAGTCCTCCCCTCCAGCTCTCTTTCCCCTTGTCTCATCTTGCATACCCTTCTTTTTTCACTTCCTTTAATAGAATGTCATATCGTAACATCTCCCTCCTCTCTACTTATCCTCGTCCTTCTATTAATCATAAGTGGATGGTAGTGATAGAAATCATTTAGTCAATTTTATTAATATTTTCACAGGACAACTAGAGAGCTCTCTAGTAGGAAGTGGGCTATTTGTTTGTGTGTGGAGCTGTGCGTTTGTGTGTCTTGTAATTTATTTACATGTGGTCTCGGGGTCAACCAATTAATCGTTTCCCCGATTAATCGGCGCTGATAGGACGTTTTACAAACTATCGTTATTGGCGGAACTTGGCTCCGATAGTGGCTGATGGCTGTGCAGCTTCCAATTGATCTAGAAAATGTGTTTGAGATCTTCCCCAGGGCTAAAGGGATTATGTATTTATTTATTGGCTGTAAGAAAGTAACCATTTAGATTCCCAATATGTGGTCATTTCGTCCAAATAACGTCTGTTTGAGAAGAGAGGATCTGTGCACAGTCGCCAGTACCGCGTCTGAACCCGGACGTGCTTTTATTTTTGAAAACTACTTTTCAAAATAAAAGTCCTGAGTGAATGTTCAGCAAGGTCGGGATCCTAACGACAAGCGGAGGAGCCTTTCTGGAGAGAATGCAGACAAGCTCTGTTTCCTCTATTATAACATCAGGCTTCTCAACTGAATTACTGACTTTGAGGGGGGAAAATAGCTCAAAACATAAAAACAGCTCACACCTACTGTTATTTTACATACTAGATTTTTTTAATGGTTAGTTTGATGTTCAGTTCCAGATTTATATATTTATTTAGGTATTTATTACTTTGACTTACATGTTCAGTTAAACAGTTATCTCATCCAGTTTCTAATCGAGTTTTGTTCATTTCCAACAGTGTCAAAAAATAATTCAAGGGTTGATGATGGGGGTATCGGCCGATTAATCTATCGGCTTTTTCCTGCTTCAAACTATCATTATATCGGCCTTTAAAAATCAACTATCAGTCGACCTCTTATGTGGACATAGAGTGGGTTTGCATTTCTTTGCATAGCTTGACAGGATGTACATGGCCACAGTTTGTGTCCTAGCTACAGCAATCCATCAGTCCCTTATGTTTGCTACAGTATGTATGATTGAGCACAGTTGGGTTGACCGGGGTAGTGTGGGATTGCATGCATGCACGGGTGTGTGTGCACTATGTTCAGCAGAGCGCTCTAGACATCCCACCAGGGACATTAATATGCTCAGCAGCATGGAGCATCGTTACTCCAGGTCCGTTTCAAGTGTCCAAAAATCACAACACAACATTCCCCTAGACACATTATTTCCCCCAAAAAAATGTTCCCCCCTTTTCACCCAATTTACACGGCCAATTCCCCCTGTGTAAGCTGTCCCAGTCGTTGCTCCCCCTCTGTTGGCCTGGGGAGGGTGTAGACTAACATGTGCCGTCTCCGGTGCATGTGAAGTCGCCAGCCGTTTCTTTACACTCAACAACGAGGAGTTTCACCGGGAGGGCGTGACATGTGTGGAGGAACATGTTCCCCGCTGAACAGGCAACCAGAAGGAGGTGATGGTGCAGCTACCAGGACATATCCCCTTGTCCGACATCCCACCCGCAGACACGATCAATTGTGTCTGTGGAGACGCTGAAAATCGAACCTGCAACCTCAGGGTTGGTAGGCAGTGGAATAGACCACTACACTACCTGGGCGGCCCCTCCTAGACACATTCTAACAAGTAATGCATGTAATACTGGTGATAACTGAACTTGAAAAATGGCTAATCATTGTACAGTTGTACATACAAATTAAGCCATACGTCTACAATCTGTTTGATTTGCTCATAGCTGGTCAAAATGTCTTCAATTCCTCTGGACACACTCTTGCACACAGCGCTTTAATTTTACAGCTCTGACCTTGCCAGCTCCTTACCGCGGCTGTGTTTGTTGTCAGCAGACAGCCCAGATATTCCATCAGTAAAGATTGGCTCCATTGCCACCCTTTGCCTGCATTCAGAATTAACAGCTTCTAAAAGCCAAGTGCTGGCAAATACTGGTGTTTTAACACATATTTTCTCTTGTTTGCTCACTCCCATGAGCCTTTTTCAAGTGTAGTGAGATTAGATGAGGTGAGGGGATAAGTTACTAGCCTCTTATTATTAAAATGTTGATCTTGTCCTGCAGTGTTGACAATCTCACCATGTCATGATCAGTGTTGATGTACCATAAGTATCTTACCTGTCAGGTCACTGCACATAGGTATTACTAGAATCTAGTGTAAAGCGCCAGAGCCCCATATGTGTACATCCCTCACCTGGTGAGCAGGAAGGCAGAGAGCTACAGTCCAATTACCAAGCTGGCAGGGGGCTTGTTTCGCAAACTAGGAAAGGGATTGGATGTGGTGTTCCAACATGGAGCCTAAGTCTAATTATGATCAGATGAAGTAGTTCAAAAAGATTGCCTGTGCTAAGTGAGATGCATTTGTAGACTTACTTGCATACTTCTCTTTCAAGTGGGTTATATGATAATTAACTTCTTGAAATTGAGATTTTTGATCGATACTGACAGCAACACAGCCTATTTTTTTTTAACATTGGAGCTGTGGTCTTTAAATTGACACGTTAACCCATCTCTCATCCACTGCATGTTTCATTTTGAGAATGAATTATGCACACGGAGATGTAAGTGCCTTTCCAGTGCTGAGCAGTTCATTTGCTCTATTACTTGCGTTCGTTCCATTTGCGAATTGTAACTATTATGCTCTTATTTATGAACTGTATTTCTTTTATGGTCTCTTATTTTAAATGTATGACCATGCTTGTAATCTCGACAACATTGCAAATGAGGGCAAACTTCTTTCGAGAAATAAATAAAGGTTTCAATCAATAAATCAATTTGCACCTTTTCCTCTAAGCTCATTGTTTAAATTGTTGGGATGGAGCATTTTCCAACGTTTTCTCTGAAGAACTCTCACGTAAACAGTTTAGACTTTTGGAGCTGGCTTTGTTTAGTTATCCTAAACATAGTTCTTATCTCTGAATATGGCTGTTTGTTAAACTCTGGAGTAAGTGCTCTTTTATAGAAAAACAGACTTTGCTCTTAACAGTATTAATACCTCTTCAGAGTAATTGATTGGCAGCTTTGCCTTACAGTAGAATTTGCATTCTGTTGCATTTGTTGGTGCATAATCCTGTGAAGATGAGTTATCATTCTACCACTCAGTGGGCGTTAGTTTGTCATGTTGCCTCTGAACACGGCCATAATGTGGGTGTCTATCTTACCTGTCACAATGCTACTGACTCAACTTGATTAAGTATGAGATTGCATCTGTGGAACAACATAAGTATTAAGATTCATGGGAGCCAGTAAATGCATATTAAGGTGACTAAAATGGATGTATTGTAACCTCATTGTTATAAACTATAAGCTACCCGTTTCAAAGTGTGCTGGGAAATACTGGCTATAACATATTAGATCTTGTATTTCTTTCTCTCCCCTAGTGCCCCGACTCTACCTGTAAGCAGGATTTGCTGGCCTATCTGCAACGTATCGCCCTTTATTGCCATCAGCTCAACATCTGCAGCAAGGTCAAGGCTGAGGTTCAGAACCTGGGAGGAGAACTGGTAGTCTCTGGGGTAAGTTCAATACTCTTTTAATCATAGACAGGTTGACAGTTCTACGACTCCCAATCTCTGTAACCCTAAGGTGAAACATACCGCTACTGATATCTACAGTGCATCAAAGATATGCTTTTAAAATAAAATGTTAGTCTATATTTCTTTAGCGTATAAGTAGTCATAATTTTATCGTCAAATACTGGACAAAGTTTAATTATTTCCATATCCAAAACATTTTTAAACACTGTTTATTTGAATTACTGGCTAGAAATATTAAATCTGTAAAATGCATAGACTATCTATTCTATAGTTTTATAAGCTTAAAAATGCTAAGACTTATTGCATGGATTACTTGAGTCATTCTTTTGCAGTGCAATTTGCATCTTATATTTTATATCTAATAGACAGATAACCAAAATAATGGCCTTGCCTCTCTCAGGAGGGAGTAGTGTTGCCCAAAATGCAGCTTTTTCATTCCTCAAGATAAACACTGTACTAGTAGATATTTGCATACAGACCCTTTTGGAAGTGAATCAACAACTTACTCACCAGTGGATTTGATAAAAATTGGTTTGTTTCTCTGTGCTGAAAATAATTCCTCTTTTCTGTAGGCCTGAAATGAGAGACCAGACTTCTAACACTACCAGTCCAGTGTCAGCAGTGTCTCAGAGGCTATTAAACTGTGGAGATTAAATTAGGATGACCTTTTCCCATATTCTCACATTTCTCACATCTGTTTGTATGCCAGACAAACTTGGTAAAGGTCGTTATTCTTGTCTACAAACAGAGACTTGGCCTTCCACTGGAAAGCGAACACTATGAAACTGTTGAATTCTCTAAGCGTGGCAGATAGAAATGAACTGTTTGTTTTTGCTGGATATTAATTCAACAAGTAGGTAAATGAAGGATATTAAGATGTGCTTTCACCATATCACAAGGCTAACCATGACTTGCCACCTTTAGATTAGATTAGCTAGATTTTTATTTTCAACATTAAAACCAAAATAAACAAATAAATAAAATAAAATATATAGACAGCAAAACAATACAATAGTAATATTAAAACACAAATAATAACTAATCAATGTTAGAAAAGGGCGTAGGATGAAGTTTGGAACTTTTCTATTCCTTACCCCTATTATTTATACTTAATCTATTAATTTCTTCATAAAAAAAAACTATTCAAACAAAACTTGCCACCTTTCTCTTCCACGTAGGTGGACAGCGCCATGTCCCTTATCCAGGCAGCTAAAAACCTGATGAACACGGTGGTGTCCACCGTGAAGGCCTCCTATGTGGCGTCCACCAAGTACCAGAAGAACATGCAGTCCCTCAACATGCCGGCCATCTCCTGGAGGATGAAAGCCCCTGAGAAGAAGCCCCTGGTGAAGAGGGAGAAGCAGGACGACGGCCAGACCAACAGAGTCAAGAGATCCTCTCACAAGAAGCACATCAACCCTGTGCAGGCCCTGAGCGAGTTCAAGGCCATGGATAGCATCTAGATCCACTATTTCCGATTCAAGAGAAGGCAGAGACATTATATTGGTAAATGACTCTATATATAGATTGAACTTTTCAGTTTCTCAGAACGGATTTAACACATTTGAACATGTTACTCAATCTTTGCATAGTCAGTTTATCTGTTTGACTTGGAGTTGCTTTTTAGAGGCTTCCTAAGGTATAGCCATTATGGCCCTATTCTCCCATATTTCAAACAAAACTTCTGATTTGCCCTAGTTATTAAGTAACATTAAGTATTATTTCTCTGCTGGGGAGAATGCAATTAGAGGAAACCAACTGGACAAAGGCTTTTCCCCCCCTTTTCCCTTTTTTTCTGTCATGTTTATAGGAGGGAGGGAGCGGCTTTCATAGATATTGTAAGAACTAATTCCAAGAGCCTTTTGATTAGATTTGTGTATTTTGCATTCTAACCTATTTTATAATAATATTGTGGGGTGTCATTGGTGTTCCACTATGTTTATGATTATGGCACAATAACTTGTAATGTGTAGTGCAGATATCATCTATGCAAAATCTCAACTGCCTTATTTTAACTCAAGCAGTAATTGTAGTTCATTTGGATGTGCTGAGCTTAACTGGTGAGGTTTTAATTATGTTTAGGTTTAGCTCTAAGGAACCAAAGTAAATATTTTTCCATGTGTGCTTGCATTTTTATATCTTTATACAATATACTTTGTTATACCAGTACATACAGTTCAAGTAACGTTGAATTTTCCTTCAACACTATTTTCAGTACTGTACATGTATGTCATTTTTTTGTGGTTACCTTTGACGTGTGGACTTATTCTTAATATACACACCAGGTTTAACAACTTTCATGTCTTGTTCACTTGGCGTGGCACATCAAAGGTTTGAAATCAGTCTTCTTAACCTTCTGTTTTGCTACATAAGACTGGTACAAGTGCTGCATCCTACACTTATAGCACATACATCCACCCAGTGAATGAGATTTCATGAATGAGCTCTCAGCCGCTCTAGGTAGTAGGAGTCTGGGGCTGAATCCAGTGGGCTAAACAATGTTCTCCAAAGCTGACAGGCTCCATTAACTGTCAATGAGACTAAACACCTCCAGAGAACGTGTCCAAATCCAGGGATCAATATGTTTTCTCTCTACTGCTCAGAGGTGGGTGGGGAAAGAAATTCAACTGGCTTTAACCTCCACTTATTATTAGTCTTCTGTTTAAATCCCAGGCCTTAAGCTTGAACACTAATCAACATTTTGCTTCCTGAAGCACTCGGAGGGTTTGTTTTGGTCGTTATGAAAGTCTTTAAAACGACTTTCCCGGGTGTTGCCGCTTAAAAATGGTTAACAGGAGAGAGAATTTTTACCTTAGGTGAACGGTAGAACGGAAAGCAGTTGCTCTTTGCCGCTTGTTTTCCAATCTGACAGTCTGTCTGCAGAAGAGTGGTGCATTGGTGTTATGCAGGTTTGAAATCCTGCCACTTTGGTCTTGAGGCTGATTTTTTGTTGTTGCTTGTTTTGGCATCTGTAAACTATAGAACTGTAGAACATTTTTGAGAAGTTTTCCTCATGATTTACATCTCCTTTTGCTGTGAGGTTGAATCTGGAGTGTTCATACTACTTTGCTGTGTAAATTCTTAATTATTAGGAGCTGACTTTTTACTGCACACCCTTTTACATATCCATGTGCCTGCTTTATATCTTAATAAACAAATTAGATGGATCCACTATTTCTTTCATGGTGCTGTTTTATCAAATATGTACTGCAGATTAAAGGGTTTTTTCTCTCACTTGAATCCTCGCTTCCGTGATGCTGCATGTTGTAGCACTTTGACTTTGAAGTAACACATTTGGATTGGAGTATTTTTTTTGCCTTTGAGTCTGCTGAAGCGCCAACTGCAGCTATGCATAATAAAACAGGGTACATACCTCCCATCCATGTAGGCAGCTTTATTGATTATCATATTTGGTCTTTATATTTAGTCATGCTTGAAAAGAACCAACCGTACAGAAATATTTCATTTTATAGAGCATTAACCTTGTAAAATCCTTATCTAAACCTCAAATCTTAATCAAAATATCCCAAATAAAGAATATCCCAAATAAAGAAATTATATACTTTAATTGTTTATTTAACACAAAGGCTTTATCTATTCCTGTGTGCAAAAAAAAAGAAGGAAACTACTGTAACTTGTCTCCTATAGCCTGATCAGTCTCGTGCATCTTCCTTTAGGGATTTTCGCCCACTCCTCAGCCAAATCGCTTTCAGAGCTGTCTCACATGCGCAGCCCACTTAAGATCCTGCCACAGCATCGCAGTTGGATTTAGGTCAGGACTTTGTCAATCTAAAAACACTCAACTCCCTCCTCAGTCATTCTTTGGAAGATTTGCTTGAATGCTTAGGGTCATCGTGTCGGAACGGCCACTTTCAGCCCAACCTTCCCCGGCTGATGGACACTACTCGCTTCCTGAGGTCCTCTGAGATCTCCTTAGATTAGGTCCTTATTTTTTTGTGAGATGGGGACATTTGTCTGTATTGGACAGGGAAGATTGGAAGAGAGGAGACATGCGATTAAGGTCCTGGGCTGGACTCGAACCCAAAATGTCAATTACATGGTTTGCACCTTAAACCATTGATCCACCCTCTTTTTTAAATGGCCCATGAGACGCTGCCAGTGAATTAATGATATCTGATATATAACAAAGCTGAGACCAAGTTCCTAAACTAAATCTTCATGGGACTTAATGGGACGTCATGGTGTAGGGTGGACTCTCCATTAGAATACTTAAACACAGGATATGGATGGCAGGTATAGAAGTTTAATCATCAGTGGGGGTTTCCAGTCCATTTTTACAACAGAAATCAATGGAGAAATTGGACAGGACAAACTGAGCATTTCACCTTCTGTATTTTCACAAACCGCAACGGGAGGGTGATGATTTATATTTTCTCTGAAACTGCAGGACCTTGACTTTAATGTCATCCATAAATGAGCCATATATCCCATACTGTGTTTAGGTATTCTGACGGAGAGTCCACCCTACACCCTAAGATCCCATTAATTCCCATTAAGATCTGGTGGAGGGATTTGGATTCAGCTTTATTCGCAAGAAAGACAAGTTTAAAAAGAAGTTGGAAAGGAAACCAATGCTCAGAATTGCTAAATACAATCTAAATATGACATCTGAGTAACGGTAATCTAAAATGTTGAGCTCTTGCTTCACTGCACGTTGCCTGGATTTTTAGCCTTCCCTGTCAAATATCCTGTGTTAAAGATTGCATCCTTGCTGTTATTAACAAGGTAACTGGTGACAAAAAAGTTAAGGCAAATGTCACCTCATCCGTGGAAAAATGACGCATCAGAAAAGCTTATGGTGGATCTACTGTAAAAGCTGGTGCTATGTATACCTGATGTATAGATGCAGCCCAGCTATGCATCTGTGAGGTTTTATGATGAAGTGAAGTGTGCCTTCGGGAGAGATATACAACTGGTGAGGTGATTTTCCTAAAGATTGACTCGTTTTTCAATGAGCATGAGTTGGATTTACAAAAAGTGTGCCTGTTGATTACTGACGGGCTGACGTATGTTTGCCATAACCCCCCAGATGCAGTTTCTACACTGCAAAACTCCGTGGTGAACTGAAGTGAACATTGTTCATTTCCTTTGCTCCACTTCCAGTCGACAGCGTTTTCTGCCTGACACGTCTGCCCAGCATACTGATTTAGATTTCTCTGTGCATAATGTCGTCAGATGACTCAGCAAGAGGAAAGGTGTTAAACCGCTTCTACGCAGGTTTCGGGAGCACATGTTAGATGAGCAATTCATAGCAGAAGTCTGATTTCTATGTGACATCTTTGAACATTTGAACATTTTGAGTCTGGCATTACAGGGGGAGAAGTCTGTTGGTAATTTGGTGGAGGGGCTTAGTGCCTTCAAGACAATCGTAACCATTTTCACATCAGACCTAACAAACAGCTCTGTGCTTTCATAAGCTCGTCGTCTGGAGCATCACGCCTGTCGTGATGGACCTGAAACCCTCAGTATCCTCTGACATAATGCAAGTTCCACGATAAAACCTTAGACAGACGTCTGTGCCAAAGAAAAATAAGTTATGTCCTGCATTGGCAAGAGCTCTTTGTAAATGGAACCCCAAAGATCTGACCTCTGATTGGTTAACTTCATACCTAATTATTTACCCACCTGATTCTACTTACCTACTTGATCTAACTAATGCTAGAGGAGGTTCACTTATTACATTCTATTATATTATATTTTACTACATGTACAATTTCCTCTAGCATATTCAATTGGTAAAAATAGTTTTATTTCAGTTAAGATAAGGCACATTTTAAATGAAGTTTGCATGGTTAAAAACTTAAATTCATATATTTTGGTTCACAAACTTTCAAGCATGACTATTTTAATGAGATTTCTGTGCTATTTTTATTTTATTTTTTGTACCTCCACTAAAGCGGTTGTGTTTTTGCCACTGTTAGTTTGTCTGTCTGTCAGTGGGCTGTCTAGAAAAGATGAACGGACTTGAACATGTGGGTGAAAGATGGGCCCCGGGCCAGGGAACATGTGGTTTGATTTTGGTGGTGATCAAGATCTGGGATTTCCGCCATTAGATGATTATCTTTTTTTCAGCCATGACTGAAACTAACGAACATAAGGACTTGATTATAAATCCTAAGGGTATGTTTCCAGGGATACGAAATTCTCCAACATGTTGGAGAAGATTGTTAATTGCTGGTGAAGTTTGCACTCTACAAGTTTAATAAAAAATAGTTTAAAAAACAAACATTGGCCCAAAAAAGAAAACGCAGTGAGGAATCAAACTATAAACTCGGATGATGCAGGGACATATGTGAGGTACTATGCAAAGAAGCTGTTCTGTACTTGTTGAGCCTTGACAGGTAAATATGAGAAGGAGAACACCTGTATCTAGAGCAGCCATGTAGACCAGAACTACAGTCTGGCTTCATGAGGTATTTCAGTGCAGATATCATGCAATGGTGACAGAGGAGAACAGCCCCTCATGTCAGAACCCCCACTGCTAGTTTGCTCTCTTTCATGTTTTTCTATGTCACTCAAACCCTTGTAGTGGCGTGATATGATTCAAGGAAGTGTTATCAATCACAGTGGTCCAGTGTGACAGTTTAATCAATAGGGGACATTTTCCTCAAAGATTCATATTATTTCATATAGAGGAATTGGCTTGGTGTAGGGTAAACACTGGGAAAGAGAGGAGCCCCTGAAGTATTAGTCCCCAACCAGGTGGGAAAGGATTGGCGATAAATATAGGTTCCTGCACTGACAGGCTGCCCGATGTAGCTGGGAACATCTCAGGCAGATAGGCTTGTCTCTGCGTGGGGTTATGAATATGTTAAATATGACTGGTTGAAAGGACTACTGAACCAGACCATGCAGATACCAGAGTGCAGTCATGTTTAATAAGCCCGTTCTTAGTAAAAATGTCATTAGAATTACACAGTGTCTTAAGAGTCCAACGAGTCTGCGATGGGAAATGTGAATAGCTGCCGAAGCAAGAGAAAACTGAGATATTTAACAGCCCGCACTGAGACAATGAAATGTCATCTTTCCTCCATCAATATTAATTCATCAAAAACACTAGAGGTTATTGAACAAAGCAGAAACCTCAAAGTGAAATAAAAGTCAATGGATTTGATCAAGACTGAAGGTCTTCCATCAGATCAGCTGACCTCGTGAGCTTAAACTTTCCATGACATTTTCACATTAATACCATTTTTTCAGGGGTATTTTGAGGAATAAGGTTCAAAACGTCTCATAATGCGGCAGCTATTATCTGGTGGAGTGCTGATGGCATTAATTACCTGAAGGCCATCAGCAGAAGTGGAGATCTAAGTTACTGAATTGTATATTTGTAGCCGGTGTCAGGTTTACAGTAGCACAGTAACCCACATATCATGTTTAATGGAAGTATTTTCCCTTGGCGAACTTTTTTAAGTACAACTGTAATTAGTGATATGGTATGGTGCTTTCAATCTCCTCAACATTTATCTCATAAACCTAAACTTTTCCCCTATTGTCTGGCTGATCTGAGGGAACAGAGACTTTTATTGTGACTGCTGTGTCCCATGGCCAATCCTTTACTGGTATGAGTTGGCTAGCAACGTTAGCCAAGCACTTTAGCACTGCACAGGGAGGAGGGGAGAAGAGCACCCAGTCATCCCAGTCTGTCCAGTCATCCCAGTCATCCCAGTCTGTCCAGTCATCCCAGTCTGTCCAGTCTGCCCAGTCATCCCAGTCAGCCCAGTCTGTCCAGTCATCCCAGTCTGTCCAGTCATCCCAGTCGGTGCAGTCATCCCAGTCTGCCCAGTCATCCCAGTCAGCCCAGTCTGTCCAGTCAGCCCAGTCATCCCAGTCAGCCCAGTCTGTCCAGTCAGCCCAGTCATCCCAGTCTGTCCAGTCATCCCAGTCTGTCCAGTCAGCCCAGTCAGTAATGAGTCGTTAAAATGAGTCTTTTCACGACCATTTT
>CABFOS010030539.1:0-10027 GCA_900660315.1 Diretmoides pauciradiatus
CAACTATGGAAAGCCGTTTTAACATTTAATCAAAGCAATTGATATCAAGGTTTTTTGAATTTTGACATAAAGTTTCCGAATTTTGATATCAAGTTCCCGAATTTTGATATCAAGTTTCTGAATTTTGATATCAAAATTCAACTGACCAATCCTGCTGTGTAAATTTGGCGGGAATTAAGGGTTTGAATTTTGATATCAAAATTGGGAATTTTGGTATCAAGTTTCCCAATTGTGATATCAAGTTTCCCAATTTTGATATCAAGTTTCCCAATTTTGATATCAAGTTTCCCGATTTTGATATCAAGTTTCCCAATTTTGATATCAAGTTTCCCAATTTTGATATCAAGTTTCCCAATTTTGATATCAAGTTTCCCAATTTTGATATCAAAATTGGGAATTTTGATATCAAAATTCAACTGGCCAATCCTGCTGTGTAAATTTGGTGGGAACTAAGGGTTTGAATTTTGATATCAAAATTGGGAATTTTGATATCAAGTTTCCCAATTTTGATATCAAGTTTCCGAATTTTGATATCAAGTTTCCCAATTTTGATATCAAGTTTCCCAATTTTGATATCAAGTTTCCCAATTTTGATATCAAGTTTCCCAATTTTGATATCAAGTTTCCGAATTTTGATATCAAGTTTCCCAATTTTGATATCAAAATTGGGAATTTTGATATCAAAATTCAACTGACCAATCCTGCTGTGTCAATTGTTTTGATTAAATGTTAAAAGGGCTTTCCATACACGCACACGCATCCCCCAGATTGCACTATTAATATAAATCGTCCGAGGTGTGGTGTGCATCAGAATGATAAACAAATTAGGTCAGAGGGCAGATATGCACATTTCTCGCGCCTCATATCCATGCAGTCATCTCACAGGTGCAGCTCTGGAAAGAGTGGAATAGCTCTAAATTAAAGCATGACCACTGTGGAATTCAGGGAAGGTTTAATGTTCACTCTTCAGCCAAAACAAGCTAGTTTACAGGATTGGGTGGTCCGTGTGTTTGTTTCTGGCTTCACTTAAGTTTAAAATGCCTTTGTCAGAGCTGCAAGGAAGCCATGGCTTTGATTAAAGGGATATGAAACGCGCTCTTCACCCCACAAAAATTAGAGGGATCTTTTCTGTCATCCTCTGGCATCAGATGGAGTCAGGAAGATGGGGACCAGGTGGCTGTGTTGGCCCATGCCAGTCAAGGAGCCCAGCTGTAGTCTCTTTCTGACTAACCTTTACATCACAACAGCCAATGGCTTTTAATTACAGCGGTTGTAGTTGTTCCTTTGAAGTAGATGCTCACTTTAATGTAACTTCCTCTGAGTCAGCAGTACACCACCATCTAACTCGCATTTCAACTCCATTAAAATGTTACCGCTCGCTCTAGATTAGTTACAGGAAAAAACACATTTATAGTCTCCACAATGTGATAGACTATGTGTATTATATGTGTATTTAGTCTAATTAGTCATGCAAGGAAGTTATATAGAATAGAATTTCTCTGGTGCTGTTCTTATCCAGTCCATACATTTGTCAGAGGTCTGTTGTAATCTGTCAACCAGCTCGTTCGAATAATTTGATTTCCTTATTCAAAATAGTAACTTTACAGTATGAGTCTGAGCTTAAAGCTGCCAGCGGCTGATGTTGGATTCACTACAGTCAAAATCAAGGCAGAGGTTCAAGAGGTGACAGCGCTGTAGAGAGGGGCATACGGTGACCTTGGACCATTTAAAAACAGGAGTAGAGCGAAAATAAAACATCCACTCCCGATACCAGGTGAAGTATAACAGGTCCAAAATGAAGGGAGGATACTTGTAGCTGCTCCCAGCGGGTTTACAGTGTGTTTGTGAGACTCTCTGACCGATGGTGTGTTTGACCCCAGGTATCCTGGAGTTCATCAGCCTAGCAGTGGGTCTGGTCAGCATCAGGGGGGTGGACGCTGGACTCTACCTCGGCATGAATGAGAAAGGAGAGCTCTATGGGTCGGTAAGTCAAACCCCTCCTTTCATTAACAACCCCGCCCCCCGGCACCAGTCATTCACATCAAGCCTGGCACATTAGTAACTACAGATGTACTCTTTTATATGAACTGCTTTTCAGATTTCTCACACACAGCAGTCAAGCTATCCTCAGAGAACAGCACACCGTTATTACTATTTACCGTCAGTACTAAGCTATAAAAAAAGGATTTCAGGGGGAAATGAAGTAGCAATCTGGAAGCCAGTTTGCTATCACAGTTCCCATACATGGCAGATGGGAAACAGCACAGTGAGACACAACAAGTATGTGTTTCTTTTCCAGAGTCTCACACTATCCAGCTCATATCTCCTTAGTTTCCTGCAGTAGGGTGACCGTAGAAATGAATAAAGTCACGGGATCTCAATGGTGTGGACTTTCAGACTGAAATCCACAACAGTGGCAGAAAGGCCGTCCTGTATACTTGTTTTCCATGGGAAGGGATTCAAGGAAATTATCCACCATACATTTGTTGCTGGTGGAAGGAAACTGACCTCTTCATGTAGTTTTGAGATACGTTAAAATATTTACATATTTCCCCAAGTAGAGGCAGGAACGTCTGGAGTTCACTGTTGGAGGTGAACTTGGTTCTCAGATTGCCACTCGAATTTGGATTAAAATGTTAAATATAGAAGAAATCTCTTGTTCTTATGCTTTCCACAGCACAAAGTAGCATCTATGAACCTTTCATTTTTGGTGGTCATTTAAGAGAGAGAGAGGGGGTGGGGGTCACCTGTATCAGGTGTCCCAGGGCATTACCTGGGGGCCTCTAAGGCTTTGACTACCCCTACCTCAGAACAATCAGAACAGAGGCCTCTATTAAGCATGTCCATTATCTTGCAACTGCATCAGTCTGGCATCCTGTAGCTTTGACCTGTGTGTGTGTGTGTGTGTGGGGGGGAGGGTGTAGGGATGTCTGACTCTGGGAGGCCAAGAGCCGAGATCAGCCAAACCTCCGACTAAACTGGTAACAGGTAGAAGGTTGCTTCAATGTGACAATCCCCAGACCTTGACGAGCTTTTGATCCAGTGAGGTTTGTGTGTATGTATTAGGATAGAGCTGGCTCAGTCATGTGCCCTCGGGCTGTGTTTACAGACAACAGTTCACCACGCAGCAGCAGCCAAGCAGAACCAGCTAATCACCAAAATTGTTACTGGAAGGAAGGAACAAAAGATATTTCACAGCTTCGGGACACTACTGAGCCGCCTGCATAAACACTTGCTAGAACTGTTGACTGTGTTAAAGGAGACTGGCGAGTGGGGGGGCTGCCATGTCCGAGACCCGGGACACCACTCTGTGCTCAGTCTCACCTCCTTGCATCCCTCACCCTCCCCAAGGGGTTTAGGTTTGCCCCTTTGTCCTCATGGCAATACTCCCTGACAGGCCAGAGGTTCGGCCTTCTTAAAAAGCAGCTCGGAGAGCAGGCGTTGTAGCAGAGGCACTGCATGACTGACTGGTCTTGGCAGGAAACCCTGATGTCTTCTATTGTTCTCACACACTCACTCAGCCAGCAGACTCTCACCTGTTGAACCCTCAACCATCGCTCATGCTGTGCTGACAGTGAAGGCCTAGGCTTTGAGAGCTGCCGTGTGTGTGTGTGTGTGTGTGTGTGTGTGTGTGTGAGAGTGTGTGAGAGAGAGAGAGAGAGAGAGAGAGAGAGAGAGAGAGAGAAGGAAGATTGCATGACTGTTCACTGTTCTTGTTGCGTCACAGGGAGAGGAATAATTCTCCATGCGCACTGAAAGGTTAACAGGTCTGTGGAGTGAGTTTAGGGTGTAAAGTGAAAAGCTGCTCGTAATGACTTTCCCTCTTTTGTCATGAGCACCTGCCTGAAAGAGTTTCCACTGGTTCAGTTCAGCTTATAGGGGGAGCACAAGAAATGGTACGCCCAGGTTTTAAAAAAAACCCTTAATTGCATACATAAACTATATTAGGAGGAGTGATATCTGCAGGCTGTGCCCCGTCATCCATCTCAAACCCTTCAATCGTTTTGCTCTGGCCTAAGTTATATCAATCTAATTTTCTTGACTGTTTCTCAACCATTCCCATATGAGCAGGACTGAGCATATGACTAATACGTTGCTCTCTCCCTTGCAGAAGAAGCTGACAGCAGAATGCGTGTTCAGGGAGCAGTTTGAGGAGAACTGGTACAACACATACGCTTCAACGCTGTACAAGCACACAGACACGGGACGGTTCTACTACGTGGCCTTAAACAAGGATGGCTCTCCCAGGGAGGGGAGCAGGACTAAAAAACACCAGAAACTCACTCATTTCTTACCCAGGCCAGTGGAGATTGAAAAGATCCCACAGGCGTACAGAGACCTGTTCCAATACAGGTGACCAGTGTCCATACTGGGCTGGTCTGGAGGGACAGAGAGGGAAATGAGAGGGGGGATGTGGATGTTTGGGACATGGGAAAGAACTCTATACCCTCTCAACTTTCTTGCATTCCTCATCTCCCCTGAGGTGTTTGTGTTTGCCCCTTGGTCCACACGCCAAGCCCAGTCCTCAGCACAGCACCGACGTAAACATTGTGTATGTTCCTGGAAGTAGCTTCTTTGCCCCTGTGGTGGATTTTTGGCCACAGAGCGGTTATGTTCTAAAACCACTGCAGACATGGAGACGGGAGGTCGGTCTGATCAAGAGGTGCTGGTCTCAGGCCCATACGACCGCCCAGCTGTGAGATCAGGACGATCAAATCTGAGCCGCAGTCATGCACCTGAACAGCAACCACAAAAAAACTGCACGTTTTCTGAAGAATGGATACGTAAGCAACGTTCAGCGCAGCGATGAGATTTGGGTTGTTGCTCTCGACAGTTTGGAGTAGCACTCGACTGGTGGGCCAGGGAATGAATATGGGACCATTAGAACTCAGTAACTGAGAGACTGTTGGGAGCTCTGAATGATGGAGAGCATTGCAGATCTCATGTGGTGCATTTGTCATGCATTACGCTCAGTCTTGGTAATGTTTATGCTGACCCTAAAGCTAGCATGCCAGTTCACTGAAGAGAGGGCACATTCCACATACATAGAGATAGGATTTATGGGTCAGAGTGGGTCAGAATGACACATAAACTATGTGCTAAATGCATAATAATTGACAGCTTAGGATAGTGAGGTACTAAAGAGTCTGGTGTACTTAAAAAATAGAGAGAAATTGTAAGAGGAATGTCTGCGAGGCAAATAGAACAACAAAAATGGTTACAAGGGAACCCAAGTTCATTACCCAGTTCTCTTCAAAATCAAAGACGGAAGAGGACAAAAACTCTGTATGCTCACATCGGTAGATAAAAGAGTAATTACTGCCCTCCCAGGGATCTCCGGAGTCTGATCATCACATTTAAATAAAAACTTAAGTAGCATCTTGTAGGAATTTTCGGAGACATATGTGAGTAAGCTTGGGACAAAGCACTTCTCTGACTGTGGTTTTTGTATGAATAATGTGCATAAGTGATGGATCTTCAAAGGAGGGTGACTTGTAATGTTCAGAGCGTCAGGAACATTATTAAAAATGCAAGCAGCTGAGGTGTACATATGGGTGATCCTATTTATGAGATGTACAATATATTTATTTTCTACATATAAAGTATAAATATAAATCTATATATTTATTTATTGCAAAGACTTTATTTTGTAATGAACTTGAAGTTATCTGAACTGTAGATTCTACTGAAATTATAAAGAAAAACCAAAATAAAAAAAATGAAGAAGTCCGATGAATATGACAATAAAATTGTCCTGCTATTGAGTGCTCATTGTGAGAGACTATTTTTGCTTGGATAAGGATCTAATATACCAATTAAAACCAGATATAGAATATATGTGAATATATTGCGTTTTTATTCCCTTTCTCAACCTAATTCATATAGCTTCATTTCACCTGAAAACGATCCTAAAAGCCAGAGGTGGAAACTGGCAGACATACAACTTGTGGTTCAGTTAAAGTTTCAGAAAACCACTACAACATTTAAGCACAGCTCCCTCTCAAACTGTTTGGGGCCGTGTTGGTGATGTAAGAACACCATTACCGAAAGGACGTTCTTATGGATTAATAAGACGTCATTTATTTAAAAGCAACGTCCACTGGGTATTTTGTCGCCATGTGTAAAAGACAGACAGCAAATGGGGTAAAAGAATACAGCAGATATTTTCCCAGAGGAGAACACGCATACAATCTCATGGCAATTTGCCCTCATAAACCCTTTACCAAGTCGTATGCACAGGCCCTCTCTGTCTCCATAAGGTCTCACTCGACCTACATCCACCGTAGAAAATCAGATTCCTTATGCAACTGGATCTCAACCCCTAATTGGCTTAACACATCAGCATGGATTTAGGGCAATGATTGGTTGTGCGATGCAGGGGCCTCACAGGCTCCGATTTAGTGTAGTCTGGGACTGGGTCTTTTCAATGGACAGAAACAGCTGCCCGCTACACAGCCAGCGGGGATGTGCAGCAAACCTGGAGTGGTGGTAATCTGGGGCTAAGAGTGGATGGGATCAACATTTCAACATCTGCAATAGTTGTAATGTTTCTCTACTGGCAGATATCTGTAAGCTGTGAGAGCAAGCTCCCCTGGGGGGAGGGAATGGAAAAGTCAAAGACATGCAGGGGAAAACCCTGGCAGACTGAGAAATGAAAACAATACCAGGAGGGGGAAAAATAGATGAAAGATTGAAGGGAGAGAAGTGAGAGTGGGACAAAAGGGGCTTAGATAGTGCTATGGGTGTGAAATGTGTCTCATATCTAGGGAGATTGCATCAGGATGTACCATTTATTGTTTGTGGATAGTGATAAGACTGGACTACAGACTGATTTAAGTATCTAGTATAATACATCCAGGTGTATAATGGACATTGGGCACCAAGACCCACATTACTGACAGATAATCATAATGAACAATTTACTCTTAAATTCAATTCTTGGTGCTGGCCTACCAAAACACACACTAAGATCACATGAGCTGGTCTGATTGCATCGCTGATAAAGGCTTTATATCAATTCATAATTACAGCATGGATTGAGCTTCCCCGCATTCACCTTTATATTCAGTTACTGCAACAAAGAACATCAGTCCTTATGAACAAATGAGTCAAAAAACAGGAGGTGGTCATCCTTTTGGTCACTTTATTAAATGTTATATTAAATACTTATCAAGATAGTATGATTAATGGCAAATCAAACCGGTGTATTTACTAACCAAAGAACATTCTTAGGAGGGAAAAAAAAGTTTACTCTACACTTATGAAATACACCTTGTGCAAACATAGGAGCCAACTGTCTCCTAATGAGAAATGCATATATTCCTCATCATAACAGCTACACCAGTTGAAGCATTTAGAAGCAAGGATGTGTCAAAGTAGAATACAGGTAACCTGGGGGGCCGCCCTGGTGAGACTAGAGACAGTGACCAGGGGGGCCGCATCTCGCAAAGCACAGAAGTCAGCCAGCTAACCAATCACATTTACAGTCTTTGCTTACTAGTATAGAGCCCAGCCCATCTTGAAATGTTTTGAAGTGTTTCAAATTCACAAGCTTTGACAGACAAGTGTTGAGTTGTTTTGGGTCCTCTGATACCTGGCTAACTTGGTTGTGCTTTGTGAGACCCAGTCATGCACCCAGGATTGGTGCAACACAAGTGGAACATAAACAATGAACAGAACGCACAGTGCTATGCTAGACAACACTTGACAACAAGAATGAGGTTACAAAAAGGTCATAGGAACCGGCAGGCAGTTTTGAACGACACAAGCATTCCATTACCATGTTCAGCGACAACTAATGTAAACGCCTAAAAGCATAATAGAAAAAGACTGTCAACAAATCTCAAATTTCAGAACTTTACAGAACTTTTTAGGAAATGGATATAAGGCCATAACTTTGTTTTCTTTTCTTTTTCTTCTTCTTGACATATCAATTAATCTATCTCCCAAAAAGAGCAGGGGTTCGCAGCACCAACAGTTAGTCTGTTAGCTAGGTATTGGTGGAGGAATCTATTGGGGATAAAATCATCTAGATCTTTACATCATAGAATCCTGTCACCAACAACACTGGTCCCACTCAGAATTAGTTAGGCATTTAAAACTGTATAAAAACAACTGAGTTTAAATAATCAGCAAACCCTCCTTTAAGGGGAAAACAATACAATGCTTAAAAGCATTGGGGGTGAAACTTGTTTTTCTTTAAATACATGAAAAATTAAGATATAGAACTCGAATAACATTAAGGCGGTATATACAGAATTTCAGATGAAATTGCTAATAGACCCCCTTCAGACAGTCATGTATACATTACTTTCCACTTTCTCCTCTCAGTGACTAAGAACTAGAAAAGGAAGGACTGAGAGGGTTTCTGGGATCGGTCCATTCAACTTGAGGCCTCAGTGGACAAAAGCCTAGTCTCAAAACTACACCCTTCTCTGCTTGGTACACCACCTGCAAGTAGGCTGATCTGAAATAGGATGCTTTGACCAGAACAAGCCCTAAAGCAGTTTGGCTCAAAGCAGTTTCATAGTGCATTAACTACAGAGAGCAGGACCTTGGAATGGGCCACTGTGAGCCAGATAGTTGGGTGGAGTGGGTGGCGGTGAGGAAGGATCCTCCAGACCTACAGGCCCTTGGAGGGGCCAGGATTCTTGCCCATGGCTAGGTTGGGGTTCATGCCATGGAGCTGCTGGTAAAGCCCCAGCAGGTCCATCTGGCTGAGCCCAGAGCTTCCCAGCATGCCGTTCTGCAGGGCCAGCTGGTTCAGGTAGGTGGCCTGGTTGGCCATAGCCAGCTGCTGCTCCCGGACCTTTCTGTTGGTGATCACTTTCTGCACATACATCATCAGCTGTGCAGACAGAGAGAGAGAGACAGAGGTTAGCTTGACCATTACCAAGACAGCAAAACCCAGTGTAGTTATGAAAGTTGAAGGTCTCAAATGCTGAAGAGGGAAAAAATTACGAACAGGCTCCTTGACAATGAATCGGATCTTACTACTTCCCGGACGGTTGTTACATTCATGGTGTTTTTGGGACGGGCTGTGTTAAACGCAGCTCTACAGCAGGTGCTTAACGTCAATGAGAATGAGTTGTAGTAGAAGTTTAGGAGGTTGTATTTAGCTGCAGCCAAACCTTCGGCTGCCACAGGTAAATATAACGACCCTACCAGCCACTAGTAACAACCACCTAGTAACTAAACATCATTTGATTCTTATATTCTATGAACCTGGCTGGTAACATGGTGATAGTGGCTGCTATTTGTTTGGCCTGTAGACAACAAGTCTGCTTTTCCCAGCGGCTCACCGTCTGCTGCTTGTTGAGAACATCCCTGTAAACTGCTTCCCTGCGCTTGAGCTCCAGTTCCACGCTGGCTTGTCGTCCCAGAGCCATTGACTGGACCTGGTTCTCAGTAAGTGACGGGTTCTCCTTCCACTGGGGTGAGAGGGGATAGTTTGCACAGGTTAAGCTTAAGCACCATCACATCTGTAATACCTATAGCTGCATATTGTTCCAGTACAATGGCAGAGGGCACTAATATTCTGAAGCTATGTGTAGGGACTTAATGTAGGGCAATCCTTTTGATTCAGGGAAATACTCCACATGAAAATCTAGGATGGTAGATGAGTGTTTAGACTAGTTCCATATCGACTGACTGCTTTACTCGGCATATCGACACTCACCACTCTGGCAATAATATCCTCCAGTGACTCCCGTGGCAAACTCTTCAAAGAATTTGTTGCTTCTATAACTTTCTGGCGACCCTGGTTTATAAGTTCCTGTACACACGTGAACAAAAACAAAAAAAGTCAAGCATTCAAGTAAAACCAGTATAAAGTATTTTTTCCCTCATCGAAAAAACACATTCCTTTTGAGACGTCTTCTGCACTCCGCCTTGGTGGATGTGCCACTATGTATAAATAGTAGTTGGCAGAGACATGGGAGTACAAACTGTAGAAGAGTGGGACAGCGCCGGGCAAGCTAGCAGACTGCTGTCACAATTAGCAGTGGGGTCTATGGAATGTGGGGCT
>CABFOS010030619.1:0-13340 GCA_900660315.1 Diretmoides pauciradiatus
TAAACAGCTACACTACTCCTTCCCCCAGCAGCGTTCAGTGCTCGAATGGAGGTAGGAATAAAGGGGAATTTGTACCTGTTCTTAGTGGCCCGTGGTACTCAGAGTTAAGTGGGTGGGCATCGTCTGAGCGAATAGATAGGGCTTTGCTAAGCACCTCTCTGTTAAAGATGTGATCTAGGCTCTTCAGTTGGATGCCGCATACTTTAGAGGCCACTTTTTGCTTATAGAATTTCATGTATTACTCTTATCATTGAAGGTTGTGTTTGATGGATTGCATGGAAAATCAGTTGAACTTTGGGCAGGGGTGGCACATGTTCTGGATCAAATCATAGGCTTTAGCCTTAGAAAAATTAATTGATTGATTGATGATGCGTCCTCTCTACCAACTACACCACCTTAATGCCCCAAAATGAATGACTTGATTATTGTTCCAGAGCTGGCCAGAGCAGAGGAGGATGCTCTACCTGCTGCTCCCTTGGCCACAGAACCCCACGCTCCTGCCCAGTCGCTGCCTCCATGCCAGCTCAGCAGAGCAGAAGAGCCTGAGAGGCCATCTGAACGGACTGAGAGACAGTTACCCCTAGAGCCACGGCCAGAACCCAGCAAAGCCCCCCTGCGTGTCCCCATGTCAAACAGCATGCTGGAGTCCCTACCCATGACCCACATTGCCACCACTCTTCCAGGTGGGTGTTGATGTATTGATGCTACTGCAAGTTGTTTTTTTCTACCTACCTGAAAATGTCTCAATATCTGCCTCTTTCTTGCCCTGCTCCATGAAGAAGTATCTGCTCCGTCACCCACTGTCCAACTACAGCAGCAAAAGCCCATGGAGGTTCCTGTGACAATGCCTAATGCCCTGCCCTTCCCCACCAGTATGATGGCTCCCATTAGCAGGCCAGCTACCATGTCACATGACACAGATGAAGATGAGGGACTGAAACACTTTGAGCAAGTAAGTTAGTGATGTGAACTGGTTCTGGTTAAAGGTAATGGGCTTTATTCACGAAACGTACGTAAGATGAGATTTAATCTTAGTGTTCATACGAATGTTTCTCCAAACGCAGTCTCTTTCATCATTTGTATTTGTATCTGAATCTGTTGGTATGATCAAAACATGGAAGTGTGTGTGTGTGTGTGTGGAAACATGCGAGAAGGCACTTAGAATGCCTTATTCTTTAGGCAAAATCAATGACAGTAGTAGCAAACCTCATTAACAACAAAATGTTTCAGTAGCCTTCATTTGTAGAAAGAAGACAAAAACCTAATAAGCTGCAATGGCATCAGACCACATGATTGATCACATGGACTGAACGCTTTACAAATACCCTTACATTGTCTTACCTTGATGAAGATGCAGCCTGGATTTGATCTCTGTCCAACTCCAATGCTGACACCCGACAGTGAAGTCTCTCCCATTATGGCCCTGCTGTCCTCCTGTGACCAGTAATATGCGCCTACTTTTTTCATGTTGGTTTTTAAGACTATTTTGCAAGTTACTGAATAGTACTTCTAACAGAATTTCTAACTTCGATACCGATACATTACCTTGAAAAACATCTATTTGATACCATTTTTGATACCACAAAGAAGAATTGACAACATTGAGGGCATAATTTTTTTTTTTTTATTCAAACATAAATATAACAAGGCTGTAACATGACAACAAGGTACAACTTGCAAATGCAAAGTATTTCCAAACAGCACTTCTGCTGTTTTCTTTCTCAACCAAAACCGGTTGCGGAGGCTCTGCACTTGCCATCTTTAATGAGCTTAACACGGCCATTACTGAGTCCATCCTCACCTATTACCTTCTGGTTCGCTGCCTCCACTGCCAAGCACAAAGGCAGAATACAGCGCATCATTCGGTCAGCCGAGAAGGTCATCGGCTGCAACCTGCCGTCTCTCCTGGACCTGGACCTGGAAGAGAGCAGGAAAGATCATCGCTGATCCTTCCCATCCCGGTCACCACCTCTTCCAAAGCCTCTCATCGGGCAAAAGGTTCCAGTATATCAAAACTAAAACCTTGCGCTACCTGAACAGTTTCTTCCCGATGACAGTGGGGCTCACAAACAAGCCCCCTGCCTCTCACTGACTCTAGGAGCAAATGAGATGAGTGAGTGAGAGGAGGCGGGGCTATGTGGGCACTGCAGCGGCGTGTGTGTCCAGCTGGTATCGATAGTGTGGAAAATGAGTATTGAAACAGTTTCAAATATTCAGAATCAGTGTATTGAAAAAATAGATATTTTTTACACTAGTATGAGCCATAGAATGTGCACTGTAGCACGATACTAACGATCTCTCAGTAAAGGCAGATCGTAGAGACATTTTTCAGGATCTAATATTGTCATATCGCACACCCCTACTTGTGCCTCTGCTGCTCATGCTTTTGAATTGAATTACATTTTTGTGGGGGGGTTTTAATGCACGATTTAACTTCAATTTCGCACTCCGCAAAGTTGATCTTTTCTCTCTTTTGGGCATGATTTACTTGCACGCGACCCTGAAGTCTGCACAACTTTTTTTGCGCGCATCCAGTTTACAAACAATTGGCATTCATCATCTGATGCACCTGGGGTATGCACAAACCAAGGTTTTCCACATGTTTCATGAATCCTCCCTCTTCGTACGCACATAAATACGGAATATTTACGAAGAATTAAGAATGAGGCCCAGTGTCCCCAGGCTTTACCTTTTGGGTAACTTCTAATCATAGTACAACATTGCATTTATTTACAAGGTTGCATCTATTTAAACATCAGTTCTCTTCCCTTCCCTTCCTCCTTCAGGAGGCTGAAAAAATGGTAGCATACCTACAGGACGGTGTGGTAGATGATGACCGGCTGGCAGCAAAGAGTTCAGAGAAACCAAAGCCTGCAGGCCTGCCTCTCACCCACGAGGCTGCTCTCAAGTGGTTCTACAAAGATCCCCAAGGGGAGATACAGGGTGAGACTGTGAGAGGAAATGAGAGATTTTACATACCATGCTCAAAAATATGACTTGTGGCTGTCTCCAAAATACATAACCAAACCCTAGTTAGAATCACAGCTATGATGTCAGTGGTATATTTGAACTCTTCATCTCATCCCTTTTGTGTTCTCTCAGGTCCATTCAGTAACCACGAGATGACTGAGTGGTTCCAGGCTGGTTACTTCACTATGACTCTCTTGGTCAAGAGGGGCTGTGATGAGGTATTTCAACCCCTGGGAGAGATTATCAAGTTGTGGGGAAGGGTACCCTTCGCCCCCGGCCCCGCACCTCCACCTCTACAGGTATTGTTTGCAGACAGGCACGGCCTTTTTGTTTCCATTGTTTCTTCAAAGGCTTTGCTCCAATTTTGAAATATTCAGTACTAGCTCTGAGCTCCAGGTGGCATGCAACTCCATTATGTTTACCAGTAACTGATTTCAGAGGAAATCGCTAGGTTATTCAGAGTTGAGTGGCTCTTCACCAGTCTGATACTGCAAGATTTTTAGAACCAAAAATACTTGTGGGCTTTTTTTCCTTACAGCTCTTCTCAAAATATGAAATGCAGTCTTATGTTTTGCCATGAAATTGTGGGATTTTGTGGGGGGGGAAATCAAAACTTAAAATAATCTTCATCAAGCCACAAATTCTATTTCATGACCAAAATGATACCCACCTCTTAGGGTTGGGCGGTAATACAGTATCCCGGGGTATTTGAATATAGCAACGGTGTCCATTTCATTACCATCATAAAAAAAAATCTGCTGCGCAATATAATAAACCCCTTAAGAGTGTTTGTCCAGCACCACTGTCTGTGTGGTCGAAGATGCTATGAAAGTGATGACAAAACGCTGCGAGGATGAACATGTTGAGTTCAAAGCCCCGCGCCGCTGCTGCCCATTGCTATTCCATTTCTGATATTTCAGAGAATAAAACTGGAACATGTATCACATTTTTGTCGTCTGTGAAGCGGTATAGCAGCGACTACATAAACTCATTGTTTGGAATTGGCGGCTCCCTCCAAGCTCTACAATGTGACTTTTAATCAGCCGGTAATACCGTACACCGTTTAACGGTGTCAAAAATCGGATACCGCCCAACCCTAGCGCCTCTCATCTTGATTCTCTCTGGGTATTCAGTAAATTCTGTCATGGTTGGTTATCTAAGTTGTTAGTCTTTTGGAATGATGACATATGCCAAATACATTAGGTAATTTGATTGATTAAAAATTCATTTGGAATTGTTTCTTAAATGAAAGTGGTAGGAAGCTATTACAACAATATTTGAATAAGCTCACAAGGAATACAGTTTGCTGACCTATGGGTTAGGCTGATTATTGTGTCAAACTGGTTGTTGACCAACATAAGTAGACGCAAACAGGAGTACTGGGGGGATTGGGGAAAATTGTAGCTTTTTTATTTTTATTTTTTTACTGTTCTTGGTTTATTCTGACTCATTTTATTATGCAGGGGGATGGTAATCAAGAGAGGTTGAAGAGGCAGCAAGAGCTCACTGCCCTCAACCTTTACCAGTTACAACAGCTCCAGTACCAATACCTCCTCAGGTATGGCTGCCTCTCAGCTCTGAAACCCTTAGCCATCACCACTCTAGTACAACACCAATATGTGCATTACTGTATATTCATAACATAACAGCCATTATTAAACTCCCACACCTACTAGAACTTCCAGGAGCAAGCCTTGCTCTCTGAAATTACCCCCACATTTGACAAAACATTCTGCAGGAAACACTGTCACTCATATAGGATAAAAATCAACCAACATGATGTGTAAATAATTAGTAAACTGATATTCAGTCTTATTTTAAGTCACTTTCCTCCTTCACCTTCCCTTTCACTTCTCCTATCAACTTCTGCCTTCCACCGTTCAGGCAGCAGTATGCCCAGGCCCTGGCCCAGCAGAAGGCTGCAGCGCTAAGCTCAGCTCCTCTTCAACAGCAGCAACAGCAGCAGCAGATCAACCTGCTACTACAGCAATACCAGGCCCTCAAGATGAGGTCAGTTGCACACACTTGGTTGCGCATACACATCCAAAATATCCTGCCTCTTCGTGTCCGTGTACATATAGGCAAGCGGTTTGCCCTTTTATAGGTTGGCAATGAGCAAATGGCCCAAATTTTCATATTAGAAACAGAAAACGGGACAAAGCACATTTCTTGTTTTTGGAGTCTGGTCACTATACCTTTTTGGACATTCATTTTCGTTTCTAGGTTGGCGATGAACAAATAAAAGTCAGCCCAATTTTTGGTTTTGTAAAAAACTGAAGTAGCAAAATATTTTCAGTCCCTCTCTGTTAAGCACTGTGCCTGGTTCTCCCTGCATCCGGCTGCAGCCAATTAAAGCCGATGGCATTCCGGGTCTTTTAACCTCTTTGTGTTCCAGTCGAGGGACGGATCTGCGGGTGAGTCGAGACAGAATGGAGCAGAGTGAGCGGGACCAGCAGCAGCCGGAAAGCGGCAGTTGAGACTGGCGAGCTTATGTAAAGCGTCTGCCTGGCCGTGAACTCGCTACCTCTGGGCACACGATTCATTTGCTACTATAAAACCCCTGTGTTTTATAGTACAAATCTTCATTGCTGTTATTCATCATTACCGTTTATATTAAACAGTACAACTTAGGAGTCGACCGATTAATCGTTTGGCCAATTAATCGGTGCTGATAGGATGTTTTACAAACTATCGTTATCGGTGGAACTTGGCTCCGATACTGGCCGGTGGCTGCACAGCCTCCACCGCCTTTGAAAATAGGCGAGTGTTCTGAGGTCGGGATCCTATATGACAAGCGGAGGAGCCTTTCTGGAGAGAATGCAGACCAGCTCTGTTTCCTCCATTATAATATCAGGCTTCTCAACTGGAATTACTTATTTTGAGGGGGGAAAATAACTATAAAAAAATTAAAATAGCTCTAGTTATTTTACATAGCAGATTTTTTACGGTTAGTTTGATGATCAGTTCCAGATTTATATTTTTATTTAGGTATTTATTACTTTGACTTAGATGTTCAGTTCAACAGTTATCTTATCCAGTTTCTAATGAAGTCAATGATTGTTAATTTCCGACTGTCATAAAAAAATTTAAAGGGGGGGGATCGGCCGATTAATTGGCATCAGCTTTTTCCTGCTCCAAACTATCGTTATATCTGCCTTTAAAAATCGGTCGACCTCTTATATGATAACTGTTGATCACTGATGTTTGGCGGGGGTGCTAGCAGCTTCCATGCTGGTGGGCCAGTGGCTTTCTTTGGTGACTTGCTAAGCTGCTACATGTCGGTGGACTGGCCTCCCCCGGGAACAGGGAATCCTCCGTGCACCACCCGTTCCTGGATGCCGGCCACTCAGATGTTCCTGGAGGCTCTGTCATCACCATCCGTGGTCGTGGATAACGGCACTCCGATGACTATGTTCCTCCCCCAGAGAACCTCGGTTTCTGCCTCCCGCCAGCCAGCCACGCAGCAGCTCGGCACGTCACCGAAGGGGGCCGCTGGCCTGCCAGCCTGGAAGCTGCCAGCACCCCAGCCGAACAGACAGTGACACAAGCAAGGAGTAGTGTGTTCACAGCCAGGCGGGCCACTTTACATAAGCTCGCAGTTCTTGACCGCCACTTTCCAGCGTCGTCTCCCTTGGCCGGCACACCTCTGCCCTCCGTCCCGCCAGGTCAGCTGCGAGCACCAAAGCTACTCCACAGGACTTGTGCAACATGCAGCTTCTGGTTTTTACAAAAACAAAAATTGGGCTGACTTTTATTTGCTCAACCTAGAAACGAAAAACGAATATCCAAAAGGTATACAGACCCATTGTTTGTTTCTAATATCACAAAACGAAACAGGGGTGGTTTCCAATTGCTCATTGCCAACATAGAAACTGAAAACTGTTTTCCTCGATGTACACTTCATCTTCCTCAATCTATACCAATGCTGATTTAGGCTAGTCAGTGTTTAGACATTATGGATTGCACCAACATCAAGGTAGCATTTATTTATTTACTTACTTTTTTGTAAAGAGCCTCCGAGAGCCTCCTACCTCCAGTTACCCGGTCCCTGTCTGTACCAGACACTGGTTCTGTATGGGAAATGCAGAACCCGTCTTCTCAAGCCTCCTGCACACCAAACCTCCAACAAGCTGCTCCTACCAGTGAGTTTCAACCTTGAATACCCCTTTAAGTTTTTGTAGGGTGAGTCTTAAAAGACTAAACTTTTTGTAAGTATTCAGAGATTGCATAACAATGACAAAAAGGTTTGGTCAATTTTGAATTTTGTTCCACACACGTCAGAATTACAGCTCACGGTTAAGGCTGTTTATTGGTTAAGCTTATCGTAAGAGACAAGCGTCTTACGAGTCAGATGACACTGAGATATTTATGGTCAAGAGAAGTGTCGGGAGACGTCTGGCACGAGCACATCTCCATGGTAGCCAGCTGGACGATTCTGGCTGGTTAGTTTACAAAAGATGGCAGCACTATATGGCAATGATAACTAACTAAAGGAATGTGTGTGTCTCGGCGGGTGTATTGCTCATGGCCCAAGAAAGTGCAGTGTTGAATTTGGTGCAATTTGGACGCTCATTCAATATTAATAAACTTTGAGTAAACAAACGAGCGCACAACGCTCCGATGGGGTGGCGCAGCAGCGAGCCACTCAGCTCTGTGTCTGAGCATGGAGTTTCCTGTCCAGGAGCAAGGAAAGAGGCGTCAGGACCCAAGGAAGTGCAGTGTTCAGTGTGAAGTTGTTTGGATGAGCGAGAAACCACTTAGTTTTGATACAGGGGCAGTGTCAGAGGGAATGTTAAGTTGACGTCACACACCGGATTGGATTTTGGGCAGTGTGAAGTCACAATACCGGTGTGACAAGCCAAAATATACCCCCACCCCGGACTATACCCAGGGTTAAAGTGGGCTAGCCTGTTTTATACCCCAGGGTATAAACTGGACTAGCCCAGAATATACCTGTGTTATAAAACAGGCTAGGCTATTTCATACCCCCCTTGGCCAGATTATCACACACACACACACACACACAGAAACCAGCCCTATGATAGTTCTGGGCACATGTACTAGTAATGCTTAATAGAGAAGGAGGAAATGATAACTACACTTCTATAAAGGAAGGAGGAGGAGGCAGAGAAGAAATAAGTCATGGTCTGTGTGTCTGGTAAACCAGACCAGCGAGGAACAAGGTGAATTCCTCCTTAGTTAAACACATGAGGGAGATGGATGAGGAGCAGCACTTTATTTTGGTCAAGATAGCATTACATACATACATAGCAACCAAAGAGCTACGCAACTGTTTCTATCTCAATGGCAATAACTACGCTTGGTCCAGCCAACTTACTGAAATTGTAACAACCAATGATGCCGTCTGCGACCTTACAAATTTCTACAGGTACAGGACCTTGTCACGTAGTTTTGACGTCATTGCTGTTGTTTCACCCTGTCGAAACAGCCTTTAGATGTAGCATGTGCAATGCATCAAAATCTGTCATTCTCCACAGCGTGGGATGGCAGCAGCGTATGGGATTTACCCATAGACTCCATGGCGCAGGCTCCAACCATTGAGCAGATGCAACAGCTAGAGAAGGCAAAAGCTGCTAAGGTAACCAGCATGTCTAGAGACTTGTCTGTCTTTGTCGGTGTAAGTCATATCCAACTTATTTATTTGTCAAACGATTTGCTTTACACAGAACAAATTACAACCAGCAAAAGGTGGGGGTTTTTTACATCCCTGGAGAAATTTGGAAATTCATATTTTCTCCGATATTAGTTGGAGCTGGAGAGACGTGAAGCAGAAATGAGGGCTAAGAGGGAGGAAGAAGAGAGGAAACGGCTAGAGGAGGCCCTGCGGGCTCGACAGGAGGAAGAACGTAAACGCCTGGAGGAGGAGGAGCTGGCACGGCAGAAACAGGTAAAATACTTGAACAGTACTGTGTCCTGAGTGGTATTTCTGAGCTAGTACTTCATCATGATAATCACTTGACATGAGACTGATCAAGTGGTGTAAATCCTTAGGAGGAGGTATTGAGGAGACAGAGGGAGCAAGAAGAGGCACAGCGCAGGCAAAAGGAAGAGGAGGAGAGACTGGCCCAGGAGGAGGCTCTTCGCAGATTGGAGGAGAGGCGAAGGGAAGAGGAGGAGAGGAAGCAAAGGGAGGAGTTTCTCCGCAAACAGGTACGCCCGAGAACATAAGAAGTGTTATCGTTCACCTCCCTTCTAGATTTGTGAAATTTGTATCCTTTGTATTGAGTAATTTTGGCTACTTCACAGGAGGAAGAGCGGAGGAAGCAGGAGGAGCTAGAAGCTTTGAGGAGACGTGAGGAGGAGAAGCGAGTGGAGGAGGAGGCTGCAGCTGCAGCTGCTGCAGCTGCTCTGGCCCGGCAACAACAGGAGGAGCAGAAACGGAGGGAGCAGGAGGCACAAAGGCAGCAGGAGCTGCAGAGACAGCGGCTACAGCAGCAAGAGGCACTGAGGCGACTCCAGCAGCAGCAACAGCAGCAGCAGCTTGCACAGATGAAGGTACGGAGTAACAGAAATGGACATTGTGAGCTCTGTCAGGTAGGGCTGCACGATTCTGGATAAAATGACAATCACAATTTTCTTGCTTAGAATTGAGATCACGATTCTCTCTCACAATTTTTTTTTCAATATAAGTGTTGTAGAGATAGGAAACGCAATAAAAAATATGATTATGCCTGAGAGTCAGACTGGGGGATGTTAAACATGCACATTAACAATTAACACTTTATAAGGTTGTGGTTCTTTGATCTATATTTTTTACATTTTAACTTTTTAAAATACCTAGGTCAGTTAACTTGTATTTAAATGTGACATTTTTGGTACAGTTTATTTTATTCTGTCTGTCTGTAAAGGGAACGCTCCTGTTTTTAGCTTAGCCTTTTTTTCTCGGTACGAGCACAGTGGTTAGGGTCCACATCTCGTTCTCACCACCATCAGCGGGGTTTTCTGGATTCATTTTGTCGTTTTTATTTGTCCTTACACAACTTTTCTCTTACATTGTCATTCTCCGGTGGGTCCGTGCATCAACGGACCATTGGAGTCTCTCACTCGCTCTCACTGGATTTATTTTCCTTATTCTGCTGCTCTGCATGTGCACCTTTCATCATGTGGTGTAACACTGCGTTGTCATTGGTTGATGTAACTTAGGAAGAAAGTAGGAGCGCTTGTTTTGATGCAGCTGATGTCCCTAATGAAAATGCGGCAGAATCGTCATTTAGAAATGAGATCGCATAGAGGTATGAATCGAGATCGCGATTTTAATACGATTAATTGTGCAGCCCTACTTGTCCGGTCATTGTATCCTAGACCAGCAAGCACTTTTATATTTTTGAAACAAATCTTGCACTTTTTGTACTTTTCTGCTTCTCTGCTCAAATAAAGTGCTATAATTGCATAAAGATTCATCCTGCCTTGTTCCATAGCTTCCATCCTCTTCAAAGTGGGGCCAGCAGTCGGCCAATGCCATAAACCAGACTCAGAACGCCCTGTCACTCGCTGAGATCCAGAAACTGGAGGAGGAGAGAGAACGACAGATGCAGGAAGAGGTAACGGCCGCCAGCCGCAGGCATCCCTTTTTTGTGAATCAGACTGGTTGTGTATGGTTACTTTGCCACTTGCATTGTTTGAGTACTTGTAAGTGATGAGTAAGGCCTGTTGTGTGCCCACTCATCCCTTTTTTCTTTTCCCACCTCCTCCTCTGCTCTCTCCATCCTGCAGCAGCGACGGCAGCAGCAAGAGCTCCTGAAGCTCCAGCAGCAGCAGGCCTTGCAGCAGGCCCAGCAACCCCAGACCAAGCTGTCTGGCTGGGGTAGTGTGGCCAAACAGCCAGCGGCCACCAAGTCCCTGCTGGAGATCCAGAGGGAGGAGGCCCAGCAGATGAAACAGCGGAAGGAGCAGCAGCAGCAGCCTCACCCCACTGTTACCCAGCAGAACCGCACACAGAACAGACCTGTACGTGCCCCATATTCTCCTGCGCTTCCAGCAGAAATCCTAGACAGTAAGACGGCAACTCTGGTTGCTGTAAGGGAGCATTTTTGCGTGGACCTGTTAAGCACAACAACACACAACACAAGTGTCACAATATCAATTTCATCTGGATGTAAAAGCTCAAATATTCTGCAATGCCACAAGTCAGCCTTACATAACTGGACATGCATCAATTCTGGACTAGTATCTTGAAAATCTCACAGATTAGAGTTGTGGCTGGAAGAAAAGTTTTCTATTCATTACACTGTCAAAAATTATAAAATATTGTGAATTCCAGTGTGCAGCGGTCCTTTCAATGCATAGTAATCACCAATGATCTTTGAAGAGAGAAGGATTGTATCATGTCATTACTGACTCAATCTCTGTCTACTCAGACCACTCTGAGCAGCTCGGTGTGGGGATCGGTCAACAGCGGTACTAGCTCTAATTGGACATCAGACTCTGGAAGTATCTGGGGTGACACCCACAACTCTAACATGGGCTTCTGGGATGAGGCTGTGAAGGAGGCTGCCCAGCACCTTCCCCAGACCAAGAAAGTCAATGCTCAGAAGAACAACAAGGGCAATGCCAACATCAGGTACAGGAGCAGGAAACCTTCCGTTGGCTAGGGATTGGATGTAGTTAGGAAGTCATAACCATCATACGTAACCATCACAGCACCTGGTGTGGAACATTATGATTATTGAGGATTTGATTAATCCATGAATCTTAAATGGCATTTGTTTTGTCTTTGTCACTTAAAGTAACTCTGTGAGTGGGAAGGCCAACAAGAAGGTAGAGGAGGAGGAGAAGCTGCTAAAGCTGTTCCAAGGGGTCAATAAGAGCCAGCAGGATGGCTTCATGCAGTGGTGCGAGCAAACCCTGCACACCCTCAACACGGCCAACAACCTGGATGGTACATTTTAAAAATGTCTTTCAAAGATACTTCCCCCCTCCCTCCACCCCAAATGTTGACCGACCATTACTGGAAATAGTTGTGCAACTCACAGGTATTCTATTTCCCTCCCAGTTCCGACATTTGCATCCTTCCTGAAGGAGGTGGACTCGCCATACGAGGTACACGACTACGTCAGGGCCTACCTGGGGGACACCCCCGAGGCCAAAGAGTTTGCCAGGCAGTTCCTGGAACGTCGTGCCAAACAGAACGCCAACCAACAGAAACAGGCCGCACAGAACCAACAACAAGTCCTCAAGCAGCAGCAGCAGCAGGTGAGAAAAGCTCAGCTGGTACAACAGAAAACAGGCTCTTGAGTTTTTGGTATCAAATGTACACGTCATTATGTAATTGTTTTACCACTACTATTCCTAGTAATGTTCAGGGTGCCTACGGGTGCTGGAAATCCTTGAAAATGCTTGAATTTCAATGTTGCATTTTCAAGGTTTGAAAAGTGCATGAATTGTGTATAAAGTACTGGAAACTCCTTGAAATTGTAATAACTAGGCTTCATTCATAATAAATCACTATCTGACAGAATTTGTGTTTTAAAAATAAAATAAGTCAGAGAGAGACTTTTTTTCCTCCTAGTGGCTTTCACACAAAATGAAGACGAGTCCTCCAGCATCGTCACACTACGTACTTGAGAAACTTGAAACTGCACCTGGAAAATGCTTGAAAAGTGCTTGAATTTCGCTCAGGAAAAGGTGTAAGAACCCTGAATGTTGAACAGAGTACTTGTACGGGAGGAAATACTAGACCTGGGTTGATAAAATGGTACTGCAGTACTGCAGTTCATCCTGTCCCAGTACGGTGTTTTGTATTATTGGAAAAGTCATTGGGTTTCATGATATTTGGGAAAGATTTTTTGTTAAGAATGGATTTTGGTTTAAATGCTTTATCTCAAATAATAAGAAAGTAAATGCATTACTAATTTATCATGGGTTGGTTTTGGTACACCATCAATCCAAAGTAATATTCTGAATATGCTGGTGTCCTGGATTCAAGCTTCAGAGTATACATTTTTTTTTCTACTGTTCCATCTGAATCCTCATTGGTGTGTCGCCCAGGATTCTGTATGGGGTGGGACAGGATCTTCGTCGCTCTACCAGTCCAACCATACGAGCCTCCAGCAGCCACGCTTCGAGACCGTCACCTCAGGGAAGAAGAAGAAAAAGCAGAAGATGGTGCGTGCAGACCCCAGCCTTCTAGGTGAGAGCAAACCTAAACCAAGGGCTTTAAGAGAGGTGGTATTCTTTCAAACGCATTCTTTTGTGTGCTACATCTGAAAAATGTTACGCAGTACTTGTTGTTGTAGTTCGTCCTTTATCGTATTTCTTCTGTTTCACTCAGGTTTTTCGGTGAATGCGGCGTCTGAGAGATTGAATATGGGCGAGATTGAGACAGTGGAGGACTTTTAAGAGACTGCTGC
>CABFOS010030666.1:3359-24433 GCA_900660315.1 Diretmoides pauciradiatus
GTTGATACTAAACAAAAGTAGATAGAGCTCTCTACACAAGTGGAAATTAAATGAAATTCGTTTGTTTGTTGTCTTCCGCTTATCCGGGTCCGGGTCGCGGGGGCAGCATCTTCAGCAGGGAAGCCCAGGAAGCCCTCTCCCCCGCCACTTCCACCAGCTCTTCCGGGGGAATCCCGAGGCGTTCCCAGGCCAGCCGAGAGATGTAATCCCTCCAGCGTGTCCTGGGTGGACCCCGAGGTCTCCTCCCGGTTGGACATGCCCGAAACACCTTGGGAACAGTTGGGAAATGTTACGTGAAATAATATGTGAATTGCAATTTCAAAATGTTGACAGACATATTTAATATGTGAATGTTAACAGAGGATCAGGTATCTCAAAGATACACTTCATTTATCCCAGAGGAAAATGTAAGTGTTGTGAAGCAGTGAGGGTATTACAGAGACACATGGCAAACATCCTCAACAGAATACACACAAACCAACATAATCAAATATACCACCACCAGATATTACCATTTGTGTGTGTTTATGTGTGCATTGTATTTGTGTGTGTGTGTGTGTGTCGCGTGCAGTGGTCAGGTTTCTGGAGTCTTCATGCAAATGTTAATTGAAATGTTCCTGGGCCTTAGGGATAACACTGTGTGGATTCTATTCTGGTGTAGATGTTATGCTTTCAACCCAGACAAAGCAACTGGTCTTGATAGTCTCCCCAATGAGAATTAGCAGGGATTATGCTCCTGCCAAGGTATAACATCTTAGCCCATATTGCCAATCTTTCTAATAATGTTCCTAAATGTCATGTAATCAAATTAGATCCACATTCCAGAAGGCGTAAAAGGGTTGAAACAAGTACTTATAGGCCTGTATTAATCTTCAGCTGTATTTGAGAAGCCGCTGTTTAAACAACTTGAGGAGCATCTTCTGAAACAGGCTGCTCTGTGAACTGCAGTATGGTTTCAGTTCACAACCTCTTGATTTCATCAAGATGAAAAGCAAAAGGGGGAAAATTCCATGGGATTTGCTTTTGCAGTTGGTAGTGCATATAAATCAGCTTGCTAGACGGGAGAATCTGAAGTATCACTCTGTCAGTAATATTCTACTCCAAGCTTGAGCTTTGTGAGTAATGGATTTGTAAATAATTTGAATATAAACTGATTTGGTGTGCAGTCCTCTCATCAGGGGGAGTGGCCTAACAACCAAACAATACCAACAAACATGACCCAAAACATTGGTACTATTGCTAAAATGGTAAAAGTAAAAGGTAAATGGGGATGTTCCAGTCAGAACAAAATCAACCTTCTGCCAACTTTAAGAAGGAGCTTGGAATGAAATTTAACTATGTTTATGGACTTAAAATAACAAGAGTAAGAGAGGGTTACACAGCCAAACCATGTCACAACATGCATGGATTATACCAGTCAAAGGTTTGTCCTTAGAGATGTAAAATTGGTATATAATTTTCACAAAACCCATTTTAAAATGTTTAGAAACGATTCAAGCATGACCAATTAACTTCTGAAAGCTTTTTTCAGTTTTTAAAGGAGTGAAATGCTATTGTTCTAACTGTCCCACTTCAGGTTTCATCTCATTTGATCAAATAAGCTTGGCACAAACTACAATAAATGGCATGGCCTCTGAGATAGCTGAATGTAAATGTGACTGGAAATAGCAATGATGCAGAATAAATATACTATTGTATTTTCTATTGTTATTTCAGATGATGTGAAGAGCATGAATGAGTGCATTTGTGAACAGTAAACAATGATGGAATTTCCTCTCATAGCCTATCACGTGTTTATTTAGCCTACACTTACATGGCACTGTCAAATCATGGATTATTATGGCTAGATTTGGTAATGTCAATTTATTTTCAACTGTCAAACATTTTTGTAGATGGACTACATGAGACGGTCTTGCAATTAAAAGCACTTGAAAACTTCACATTTCCACGTTACGACTTCCAAATCAAGCATGTTAGCAAAAAAACTAAACAATTGTGTTAAACTGTATTGCATGTTTATCCTATCATTTCGACCTCCTGGCGGCTTGGTTTGCGGCGTTCAACTGCACCGTTTGGGGGCGCGCTGATTGGGAGTGTGGGCGTGGTAACCGTAATAAGCGGGAGCGCAAATTTTTTTAAATGAATGCTTATAAACGATATTTTTTGACACGTCGGAGCAAATTCGAGTAAGTTTGGAGCTGCAGGGGATCAGTCTTACTTTAAAAAATATATATTTATATGATTTCCTTAACGGGATGTCGCCATCTTTAGTAAGGGACAATGTAGTGTTGTAAGACAACTTGTTGTAATGTGCTGAAACTTACAATATGTTCACCGTATTCACATTTCGCCAGACAACTGATTCACGTCGCAACTCTCAACACGCCACGCCGATTAAAAATTAGAATGAACATTAAAAAAAACATACGATAGTGTCTGAAACGGTTTCGTGAGTATGCCTCCGCCGCCATGTTTACTTTGGGTGACGCCAAATCTCTTCCATTTTCCTCCGCCTCTGGTTGTCAAGAAGATGGCAGCTTCCAGGCAGGCATGAGAGGAAATACTTCTTCACAAATCGAATGAATTTGGACTATTGCTTCGAGATAAGACCACCTACTCGTATTATTGCAGTTACTGTATCGAAATAAGTAAGTACAATTCTTAAATAATGGCGCGTTTCTGAATTGTTGTGTTTTGTTGTGGCAAACCGCCCGGCCATTTTTCTTGTGGGAGCTTTAGAAGTAGGCCGCTTGTTGGAAAGATGGCTGCTTCCAGAGACGGCATGAAACATAATAGCGCTCTGTTTATGCGATTTAACTCTGTTTAGCTACGTTGGAAAAGTACTATAGCGGCTACATTCGTATCAGGTATGTAATGCATGTCAAACTACAAGCGAATTGTATTGCATTTAATTGTAAAATTCGGCGACGCTTTGACAGATGCTAGCCACACAGCTAACATTGTTAGCATGGGCAAATTGGGTTGACCGACTAGCCGCTAGTGCTAACGAAGTGGAGCTACAAAGCCCATTTGAAATCACTGCGGTTGCACGTAAGTTTCCCTATCTGTCGCCGATATGTTCGATAACAATGACGAAGTGGGCTTGTGCTTCAGTGTACTACTACATAAACTAAGTGTGAAATGTTTTTCTATTGTTATTACTTGTTAAAACGGGCTGCACGGAATGCTAAGCTAGCTAGCTACAATATGGCGACTCCCAGAGAAGCATGAAAATATCTGCCTCCTGTAAGCGGTTGTAATTACGAATGGAGTCCGTTAACTGAGGTGTGTATCGTTCACTGGCTTGGTGGCCTCGGTAATACTGTGTGTAATTTGAATGTATTCTTGTTTGTAACACTTTGCTGAGCTAGAGTAGATATAATGCATTTGTCTTTTTCATTTGCTTCCGCCATTTTTCAGACTGGCAGTAGCGGGGGTTTGTTTGGTTGCAAGATGGCGGCTTCCATGGATTGAATTCAATGGCTGTAGGCAACTATGGGGTGCACAACAAAACTTAGGGGCTAGATAGATTAAATTTTTTCCCTCGTTGTATGAATTGAATATCATTCATACCACAAGCGACAACCAGCGGTTTGCCGGGACTAATTAATTGCGCCTTTGTCTTGATCTTTATTAAATTAAAAGCTCGTTGCTGAGCTTTTCAGCCGGCTCCACCACACGAACTGTTTTAAAGTTACATTGACCAGCATCATACCGTTAACTTTGCAAGTCTCATCATTGGTTCAAGACACATGTTCATTGTTTCCACTTCGTAGAAGACATGTCTACTCCTGGTTCCGCGGTATCTGGGGCCACAGGGTCGGTTCTGCAGCCGCGGTGGAAGCGGGTCCTAGGATGGTCTGGTCCTGTTCCTCGGCCCAGGCATGGACACAGAGCTGTGGCTATAAAAGAGCTTATGGTTGTGTTTGGCGGCGGAAACGAAGGAATTGTCGACGAGTTACATGTTTATAACACAGGTAAGAATTATTTGTATGTACAGTTTAATTAATTTATGCATCAACAGTTGGATTCAAGAGTCTGAACTTATTTGGGGAAATAGATTCGTGGTGTGTGGAAACTGATGAGTGAGCGGGCCTCAGCAGGCCAGACAGATCAGTCTGATTACATTTGGCGCCCTCTGCTGGATGCAAGGGGTGATTGCACGTTAAAAATGGCGCGCTAAAATAAAATGGATGATGGTGTCTGGTTTAAGCATGTATTATGTCCCCCAACATGCTATATGAAGAGTATATTTTACATATATAAATGTATCAACCAACATTTAAAGACTAACTGTGTTCATCTTGATGTGCATGTATGTATGTATGTACCCCTTCCCCAAAAAAACAGGATTGAATTCATGCTCTCCAGCTGTGTTGATAGAGTGGTTCTCAACTTTGGTCATCAGGGCCCAGAGTACTGTTGGTTTTCTACTCTGCCAGGTAGTTAATTGCATCCACCTGAAGTACCAGATCTAAATAGTCCCTGATTAGACTGTCTGGCAGTACAGAGGACCGGAGTTGAGAACCACTTGTTTAACAAGTCAGAAATTAATTGCCATACTGCATAGTTGTTGACAAAAACCTATTTGATAATTTGGTTAACTTTAAGTAGGAAACATGTACTGATGCTGTCACTGTAATCACTGTGTTTTAATTTCTAGCAACAAACCAGTGGTTTATCCCAGCGGTCCGTGGTGATATTCCTCCTGGTTGCGCTGCATATGGTTTTGTTTGTGATGGCACAAGGCTGTTGGTGTTCGGTGGAATGGTGGAGTACGGAAAGTACAGCAATGATCTCTATGAATTACAGGTAATTTTTGTTTTAATTAAAATAAGTATTTTAAATTGCATGTGTCAAGCAAATTGTAAATGTTCTTGTGAATATGGTTCTAAGCATAATAAGTATGGTTCAACTACAGGCCAAGATAAATAATTAATAATTGCGTAAAAAGTTAAATGGACAATGCATTGCTGTAAGCCATGAAGCATTATAATTCATCACATACATTGGAGATGCACAGCAGGCCAACGAGCCTCTGGTCTGTTCTGTCTGTGTGATGGCTCAAGGATCCCCCTCGAAGCGCCACTCTTCCTAAGTGCATAGCAGTAACCATAGCAACATCTAGTGGCCATCATTTCTGAGTGTTATATTTTGAAGTCCATCCTCAGTGTGTTGCATGTTATGACACACGAGAGATTAAACTTTAGGAATAATAAAAAAGAATGTATGATTTGTTATCATAGTTTTCATACAATGTGGTCAAATTGTTTTGACTTGTTAGACGGCATCTGCTATGACCTAATCCCTTGAATATGTTGTCCCTTGTTTCTGTTTTAGGCCAGCCGATGGGAATGGAAAAAGTTGAAAGCCAAGAACCCGAAGAATGGACCCCCTCCTTGTCCTCGTCTTGGCCACAGTTTTTCCCTGGTGGGCAACAAATGCTACCTGTTTGGTGGATTAGCCAATGATAGTGAGGACCCCAAAAACAACATTCCCAGGTACAGATGTTTTTTTTTTCTAGCAGAAGTCTGTAGGGCACTCCGATGCATCACTGCTGGAGATTATGTTGGACCTAATAGGCTTAATGGGATGAAATTGCAAAATGAGTGTGACTAATCTCTGAGTTGTTTTGGTTCTCAGATACCTGAATGATCTGTACACTCTTGAGCTTCGCGCTGGTTCCAGCGTGGTTGGATGGGACATACCAATCACATATGGAGTTCTGCCTCCTCCTCGCGAGAGTCACACTGCTGTAGTGTACACAGAGAAGACAAGCAGGAAATCTCGCCTGATTATCTATGGAGGAATGAGTGGCTGTCGTCTTGGAGATCTATGGACACTCGACATTGGTAGGTTTCTAAACTGTCAGTGAAATAAAAATGTAAAGACACACTGGTATGTGTGGGTTTAATTCATTCTGTAGCACCACAGAATTTGATGGTGCTATTGGATGATTTATTTCCAAATCCTTGTCTTTGTCTCTAGACACCCTGACCTGGAACAAACCATCAGTAAGTGGCACAGCACCACTCCCCAGAAGTCTTCACTCTGCCACCACCATCACAAACAAGTGAGGAAACTGCTACAACTACTACTTTGTCAAATGCTATATTGACTGTTGTGATTTTTACATTGTTACATTTGCATTTAGAACATCCTTTGCTGTTAGCAGAACCTCACTGTGATTTCAATGTATCGTCTTGTAGGATGTATGTTTTTGGGGGATGGGTTCCTTTGGTAATGGACGATGTGAAGGTGGCCACACATGAAAAGGAATGGAAATGCACAAACACTCTCGCCTGCCTAAATCTTGGTTTGTTTTTACCTCTATTTATTGCAGTAAATTGCACCGTGATTGAAATATGGGGTAAAACCAGTTTTATTCACTGATTGTGTGTGTGCTCTCTCTTTAGACACCATGTGTTGGGAGACAGTGTTAATGGATACTCTTGAGGATAACATCCCCAGAGCCCGTGCTGGCCATTGCTCTGTGGCCATCAACTCCAGACTCTATGTTTGGAGTGGTCGTGATGGTTATCGCAAAGCTTGGAACAACCAAGTCTGCTGTAAAGACCTCTGGTACCTGGAAACTGGTGGGTGTGCTGTAACATGATTGGTCATTCACTGGGAGTTATATAAGTACCTCTGGTTGTCAAACAGTGTTTGTACAATTAATGTTAAATTTCTTGTCTCTCCCCCCAGAACGACCACATGCCCCTGCTAGGGTACAGTTAGTCCGTGCCAATACCAACTCTCTGGAGGTGAGCTGGGGTGCTGTCTCCACCGCAGACACCTACCTGCTGCAGCTGCAGAAATATGACATCCCAGCAGCTACAGCTGCGACCTCACCAGCCCTGAGCGCTACCCCCTCGCTGCCTGTGAACTCTCCTAAGAGCCCCGCCCCCGCCGCTGCAGCGCCCTCTGCTCAGAACCTACCACAGACAGGTATTACACTAGTGATCCGGGCTTCCTCCCCTTCTGACTCCCTCTGGCTGCCTCTACATCTTGTGGGCTGGGTAAACCATGCATTACCCATATAATGTCTTAAGTTTTCTCGTGGGTATAGATTGCATGGCTTAGCCTGTTCACCGAAAGATTTTTGCAGACATTCTGCACAGTCTAATAATTTGGTCCTCTGTTTTTACAGCTATTTTGAAGGTTGCAGCTCCCCAGTCTGCCACTGGTACCTCTATTGTCACTGTCCGCCCCAACCAGACTGGAAAATCTCCTGTTACCTTGACATCCCTTCCTCCAGGTGTCCGTATGGTAATGCCTGCCCAGACCACCCAAGGATCGGTATGAGCAATAAAGCACACCTTTTATTATGATTAGGATGCTACAAGCCAAGTCAAAATACCCAAAAAATGCTCAATATTTTTACTGTTTTTTTGTTCAGCCAATCGGCAGTAGCCCTCAGATGAGTGGCATGGCAGCTTTAGCTGCAGCAGCAGCGGCAACACAGAAGATCCCGCCATCCTCTGCTGGCACTGTGCTCAATGTTCCCGCAGGTGCCACCATTCTCAAAACAGTAGCCGTTTCCCCTGGCACAACTACAGTCAAAGTGGCCTCTCCAATGATGGTACAGATCTCATGAAATCTAATTTGAATATTGCAAGCTGTGCTGTCTGTCATAGGGTCAGTTATCAAAATGTTGTTCTTGTAGGTGAGTAACCCAGCCACCCGGATGCTGAAGACTGCTGCTGCCCAGGTGGGCACAGCCACTGCATCCTCTCCCACCACTCCCACCAGACCCATCATCACTGTGCACAAGTCTGGTACAGTTACAGTGGCCCAGCAGGCCCAGGTGGTAACTACTATGGTGGGAGGTGTCACCAAAACGATCACCCTGGTCAAGAGTCCCCTCACCATGGGCAGCGGTGGCACTCTGGTAAGAGAACAGGACTCTGGGGGAATACATAATAGTACTGGAACAACATACAGAGAGCTCACTTTGTGATGCTCTCATGTGCATGCTCTAAATCATTGGGGTCTATAAAATTGCTTATGCACACATAAGTGTGGGACAGTTGTTGATTTAAAAAAAAATCAGATTTGTCACAAAACACTGACAACATACTCTGAGCTTAAACCTGTGGGAGGAATAAAAGTTGGCCGATAGTGACTGTTTGAGGACTCTGAGAAAACAAGCAGCATGAGTTCATTCATCTGCATGGCTGCCAGTCATTTAGTGCTGCAATGATGCATAGACACCAGTTCAGTGGTCCACCTGCCCCACTGAATTCCCTATGCTGTCCGATGTTCTCTCATGACTCATGAACCTGAGTCTCTTTCCTATGTCGGCAGATCTCCAACCTTGGCAAGATGATGTCTGTGGTACAAACCAAGCCAGTGCAGACATCAGCTGTCACAGGCCAGACCTCCACTAACCCTCTCACACAGCTCATACAGGTCAGCTATCTGCGTGAGTGCAGGAAAACACAGGAGGTAGCTTAAAACTCCTGAGACAGGCACCAGATGTCTTTCACCTGATTGTTCCCATAACCTGCGCTTCTCTCCCTAGACCAAGGGCCCTCTCCCAGCCGGCACCATCCTGAAACTGGTGACCTCCGCAGATGGCAAACCAACCACCATCATCACCACCTCCCAAGCCGGAGGCACAGGAAACAAGCCCACTATCCTCAACATCAGCGGCATGTCTCCTACCACTACTAAGCAGGGCACCACCATCATTAAGACCATCCCCATGTCGGCCATCATGACCCAGCCCGGAGCTACAGGTCTGAACTTTAACTTAACCGCTTCAACTACAACATGTGATTGAGCAGTTCTAACATTTCTGTTTTACATGAATAGATTACCCCAAAATGTAGCAGTGTCAATACAATTCTAGAAGTATTAACCAGACCTGTTTGGTTTAACCTGCCTGGAGGACCAGATGGGGTTTCCTGTTAGGTTTAATCTACATATTCAATGCACAGGAGAAAAATACATTTTCACTTGTTGATGTATGATCACTTTACTTGTTGAATAGACTCACCTAGGAGTTTTAATATTGGAGAATAAACAAATAGTTAGATAGTTAACAATTACCTTCCGTAAGTCAATATCAGGTTTTTGTCAGACTGTAGCAGGTGATATCGGTCTCACACAAGCGGATGAGGAAAAAAGGCTTGTGTGTGTTTACACGCAATGGCTTGAGATTAATCTCTGGTGTGACAGAACATAACATTAGGCGCAACATTAGAGATTGCTTTTTAGGTCAGTTTGTATATATTGACCTACTTTTTATTTTGTGGCCCATTACAGATTAGGTTATGTATGGGAAACACTATAGTAAATAGTTTTAGACTTAATAGTTTCCTGTGAAGTGCTAGGAGTTATCTGCATGTGCTATTTACCCCTTTTCTGTTATTGGGGCACGTATCTTATGATTGTTTTCTTGACTGTTATCAATATCAAAGTTGATTTCAGCCATACATGCTGACCGTTGATCTCCATGCAGGTGTTACAAGCAGTGGAGGCATGAAGACACCTATCACAATCCTTACCACAAAGATGATGACCACTGGAACCCCTGGCAAAATCATCACTGCTGTACCTAAACTTGGCACTTCAGCTGGCCAGCAGGGACTGACACAGGTACCAACACGTGCATAAAAGCTCGATAACGCACTCCAGTGGTACACTAGTTTGTAGATTAGGTTTCATCTCTGTTGTCAGATCCAGTATAGAACAGTAGTGCTGCTCATTGTTCTAGCTGATGAGAGACTCACCTAATCTTTGATTGTTTGTAGGTGGTTTTGAAGGGTGCTCCTGGGCAGCCAGGCACCATTTTGCGCACTGTGCCCATGAGCACAGTGGGAGGCGTTCGACTTGTTACACCAGTGACAGTGTCTGCTGTCAAGCCCGCTGTCACCACCCTGGTTGTCAAGGGAACCACTGGTGAGAATAAAAATGTCCTTTTGATTTGTCAGTAGATTATAATGTTAAATATATTCATTGTGTTCCACATATGTTCTGGGTCATTTGCTTTGCCTGCCATAACAACAACATTTTTCTCTCTGAAGGTGCCACTACTCGGGGGACCATCACTGGTACAGTCTCCACTAGCCTGGCAGGTGGCAGTGTGGCCAGTGCCAATGCCTCTCTGGCTACCCCCATCACCACACTGGGCACCATCGCCACACTGTCCAGTCAGGTCATCAACCCTACTGCCATTACCGTGTCAGCAGCCCAGACCAGCCTGACTTCTGCCTCCACACTGACCTCCTCCTCCATGACCGTGCAGGTACGCTTTTGCCTTCCCTCAGTTCTTTACATTTACATTTTAGGCATTCAGATGACACCTCTAGATGGACTTGGAATGAGTGCAGCAGTAGCGTAAGCTGCAATTCCTAGATCACCAAAAATTAGAATTGCAACTTAAAACAATGTGTAACGGCCTTGTTGCCCTCTCATCATTCCTGTGACCATACAACGATCACATAAGGGTGAGTGCTGAGAGAATTTAATATAATTAGAATAAAAAAGGAGAGAGAAAATGTTTTGTTTTTTTGTCCTGTACGGTTTTTAAAAACTGCTGACACCGTTTTCCTGCTCCTCTCCCCCAGAACCAGCCCACCCAGGTGACTCTGATCACAACCCCCAGTGGGGTGGAGGCCCAGCCAGTACAGGATTTGCCCGTCTCCATCCTGGCTTCACCAACCTCTGAGCAACCCAGCTCCACTGAGGCCGCAGGAGCAGGGGAGGGGTCCGGTACAGTCACCCTGGTCTGCTCTAACCCGCCCTGTGAGACCCATGAGACGGGGACCACCAACACAGCCACCACCTCCTCTGCCGCCATGGGAGCAGGACAGGTCTGCTCGAACCCCCCCTGTGAGACCCACGAAACAGGCACCACCAACACAGCAACAACTTCATCATCAAACATGTCTGCACTGCGTGTATGTTCCAACCCACCATGTGAGACCCATGAAACTGGGACAACCAACACAGCTACCACCGCCGCATCCACCATAGGAGGGGTCCCACAGGGGTGCTCCAACCCACCCTGTGAGACCCATGTGACAGGTACCACCAACACTTCCACCCAGGCGGCATCCAACATGAATACAGACACAAGCACCGTGCAGCGGGTGCCCCCTAACCCACCCTGTGAAACCCATGAGACGGGGACCACCAACACCTCGTCCACAGCGACTTCCAGCATGGGAGGCAACCAGACCAGCACAGGGACAGGAGAGGTCCTGAGGGTTTGCTCTAAACCACCCTGTGAAACCCACGAGACTGGCACCACCAACACAGCCACCACCGCCACCTGCAGCATGGAGACTGGCGAGGGCACAGGTACACCCACAATGATGGAGTTTTGCAGGATCTAACAGTGTGAGCTTACCAATTTGTTATTCTTACCAGCCCATTTTTGTCTTTGGGAGTGATTTCAGGTGTAAGTAGGGCTGGGAAATAATCCACTATTATTGCTTATTGTCATTTAATAGAATCATATCATGATGAAATTATATCAAGTCATTGTGATACACAATTCCGTGTCTAAATTAATGATAAAAGCAAATGCGGATGTAACAAATTTGGGAATGAATGAATAATTAGTTTGATCATATAGTTCAATTCAATGAACATCTACTTAATTATTTAACTTGAGATATTTCATACGTTTAGTTATTATATTTATCAAAAAATATGATTAGTGTGATATTCATTTAGCCCATATCACCCAGTTAGGTATAATAGCTGACATAATTAACCCAATGTTTAGCATGAAGTAGTACCGTAGTAGTGATGCTGTTCTAAATTAGGGATGTGTGCATCTCCCATTTTTCAGGGTTAAATGTTTGCTGGTCAGGATGAATGAATAATCGTTTAGTCGGTGCTGACATTCACAAAGTCTGCAATTGATTGTGGGCATAACATCACAGGCAATCGTGATCACAAAATATAAGCATTATAATGAATACCATTGAAATATTTCGTTTTTTGAAGTTGACCCAGGCAGCACGTTTGGTTTTATGTTGTCGGCAGGAGCTAGCAAGAGAGTCGGATTGAACACAGTGGCTGCAGGAGCTGTAGCTGTTTTACAAAGTGGCATCCGCTCTACCCAACGGGTTGAGCGACATTAGTTCTGTTCAATTTTAAATGATTTTCAGCACGTATTTATTTGAATGAAAAAATGTTAACGACCACAATTACAAAATCGAGCATGACTGTCATGAACGAATAATCAATTATTCTAAACCCATGGCAACCACAGAGGTCCATTGAAAGGGTGTGGTAAACCTCGCCCCAAAACATGCAATGTCTCAAGACTGTTTCACAATATAGCAACATTTAAACCAGAATGTCTTCCTTTTTTCTGATGTAACATTTCATACATCTGATCTTGCTCTTCCATAGACAGAAAAAGCAGACGGCCTTTTGCGTCCACGAGTGCTGATTTGTCCTGTATTAGATACTCGTGTTGCATCCGGTTCCTGTGATGTTTTTCTTGGTGAAACCTAAATTGTGTTTGTTTTTGTTTTTATCCATCTGTAGCCCAGCAGACTGAGGAGAGTGCAGAAGGTACCAGCAACCCAGAAGTGGCCTCGACCACTGCAGCTACCACCACCCAGGGCAGGGCCATCACTACTGTCACTCAGTCTACACCAGCCCCAGGACCCTCTATACCTGTAAGCACAACACTCCTTCAATTGCACACGGTCCAAACGCATCACAAAGCATATTTACATTTTGGTCCATAGCCCATGCATAAGTTTTCTTTCTGTTTTCCCCAGTCTATCTCATCAATCACAGAGGGGGCGGGTGCTGCAGCCAGCTCCACAGAAGAGCCCATGCAAACTGATGAGACAACATCAGCAGAAGCTGCAGCTGCAGAGGGGGGGACCACTGCTATGGAGACACAAGCAGAGGTAAACAGAAAAGAAAATGTCATTCAAATCAAGATTTATTCCTGTTTGTGAACATGAACAACTCTTTTACAGCAAAAAAAAATCTCTTAACCAGTGATGTAAAATGTGTAGTGTTTTGCAATCAAATGATGGAACTGCTGTCATTTGTTCCTTTAGGGAGAAGCAGCAGCAGCCACTGCCTTGAACCTTCCCTCAGAGCTGATGTCTGAGGCCCAGGGAGCTACCCTCATGGTGACGGGGCTGTCTGATGAGGAACTGGCCGTGACTGCAGCAGCAGAGGCAGCAGCTCAGGCAGCAGCCACCGAAGAAGCCCAGGCCCTGGCTATCCAGGCTGTCCTTCAGGCAGCACAGCAAGCCGTCATGAGTGAGTTCTTACACTGACCGTGGTCATCTGTAACCAGATCTTTATTCACACTTGGTGTCACTTTGTTTTAGAACAGTGCCAGAACACACATATATCATTTATTTGTTCCCTAGACTTTTAACAATCCAGTGTGGTGCTCAAAAGTAGAGGTGATGGGGGTTTGTGTTGCATCCATCTAAGATGGTGAACAGTAATGGGCAACACACACTCGCAGTAGAAGTTTACTGTCTGCTAGCTCTGGTGGTAATTATTAGGCACCATCTCCCCATGTAACAACCAATGATGCAGACAACAGCACCATCACCAAGTAATTTTGTGAAGTTCTTGTTGGTGTGTATGAGCCTCATAGATTGTACATTATCTGCACTTGCAGACGAAGGTGACTCTGGAGAGAGCCAACAACCTGCCAGCATCCCCATCATGTTGACCCAGCAGGATCTGGCTGTGCTGGTCCAGCAGCAGCAGCAGCTCCAGGAGGCTCAGGCTGCCGCCCAGCAGGCCTCCGTTGATGCGAGCTTGCCCACTGAGGGCCTCGCCCCTGCTGACAGTCTCAACGATCCCTCGGTGGAGAGCAATGGACACAACGAGATGGCTGCTGCAGTCACCAGCGCTGTGGCATCACTGCTGCCACGTACCACCGCTGAGAGTAAGACTTTTTGTGTTCTGATGGATACAGTGGATTTCTGTTCATAAAGATCCTAGAATGACCCCTTCATCTTGCCCTCTCAACTCCACAGCGCTAGCCCCATCAAGTACATTTGCGCCCTCTGTATCGGTGGCAAGTCCGGCCAAGCTGCAAGCTGCAGCTGCTCTCGCAGAGGTGGCCAATGGCATTGAGGGAGGGGTGAGTCATCGTAGTATCACTAAGCCTTCTGGTTGTTTGTTCAAAGAAAAAAGTTAAATGTACAATATTGTAACTCATCCTGCTTTTTTTTTTTTTAAATACAGAAACCAAACCCTCAGCCAGCCCCGGTGAAGCCCGTTTTAAAGAAAGAGAACCAGTGGTTTGATGTTGGAATCGTTAAAGTGACAAACATGGTGGTCACCCACTTCTATGTGCCAGCAGATGATTCACATGGAGATGTGAGTGTCATGAGCTGCTCCTTTCACACTTTGGTGACTGAAACTTTGTGTGCCTAGTGTATCTCTAACCCTCTTATGTTTTATGTTGTGGTAGGATGACTCTGGCGTCATGCCGGACTATACCCAGATGAAGAAAATGGAACTACAGCCTGGCACGGCTTATAAATTCCGTGTTGCTGGAATCAACGCATGTGGTCGTGGGGCTTTCTCTGAGATTTCTGCCTTCAAGACTTGTCTACCAGGCTTCCCAGGGGCACCTTGCGCCATCAAAATCAGCAAGGTAAAGAAGCATCCCCCCCCCCCAACAGTCTTGATGTTTACATGAGGTGGTATTGCTTGTGGTGCATCCTTGGTTTCTGGTACTGAGCAGTATTCCCTTACTCTGCCTCCACAGAGCCCAGATGGTGCCCACTTGACCTGGGAGCCGCCCTCAGTGACGTCAGGGAAGATCATTGAGTACTCTGTGTACCTGGCTATCCAGAGCAGCCAGACAGCCGAAGCCAAGGCTTCCACCCCTGCCCAGCTGGCCTTCATGCGTGTGTACTGCGGGCCCAATCCCTCCTGCCTGGTGCAGTCGGCCAGCCTCTCCAATGCCCACATCGACTACACCACCAAGCCTGCCATCATCTTCCGCATTGCTGCCCGCAACGAGAAAGGCTACGGTCCGGCCACCCAAGTCCGATGGTTGCAGGGTGAGCACACCGGTTAACATACTAGCTAAGTAGTAGTGAAGCGGCAATTCATTCACGAATGATGCAATATGTCTCAATTTGTGTACTAATCTTTCTCCTTTACAGAGTCCGGCAAAGATGCTGCCTCTGCAAAACCTGCTCCCAAAAGACCAGGCACCTCCCCCGATAAGTAAGTACCGTATTCGTATTCTTGTTCAGCATTGCGTGCACAGGCTAGAGATTTTATTTTGCCACTGATGAATAATCCATGCAAAACTCATTCTGGTTTCTGTCTGCTCTCTGCAGTAAGGCTACTGGTCCAAAGAAAGCAAGGACGGACCAGTGAGGTTACCCAGACCCCCACCCCCCACCCTCACCCCTCCCAGTCTCTTGTCCCCTTTCCACTCGCTGTCCTTTTACCAGGAAGACTGACCCCTCCACCTCTTCATCCTCATCCTAATTTCATCCTTCATCCTCAAGTTTGACTCAGATCACGCCAGCAATGGAGGCAGAACAACAGTATGAAGCCAAGATGAAAGTCAATCTGAGAGATGTTTCTGTAGATAAGACCCCCCCTCCCCCGTCATTCTGTTGGTTGTACTATTTTTAGAGCAACTCATAGTAGAAGCACATTATAGCTTTTTCAGTCACATCCCCTCCCATTCTTTAATATCTATTTTGGCTTGTTTCAGTAGTTGAGCAGTGTAGAGAAGCATTTACATCTTTCACAAACTGGGAGCCAGCCTGAACGTAATGTTACTTTTGGGTTTTTTTTCCTTTGTGAATCTTAGGGGGGGTGTAGAGAGAGACTACATGAGATGATGTACAGTGCTGAAAAAGCAGTGGAGGCATTAGTTTAGATGAGAGGAGAAATCAGTATGGAAACAAATAAAGCACTTGTCCTCAAAGAACAGGGGACATCTTTCTTTTTTTCGCTCAAAACACAAATTTGCTTCATCGAGAACCCAGTCTGTACAGACATCGTACTGGACTCCAGTCTCCTGGTAATGTCATCACTGTGCGCTTTTTACCCCAAGATGAGGACTGGTGGCTGACACTATGAAGTGGACAAAAAGAATGGCAAACGAAGAGATTTGTAGAGAATGAATGATATAGACTTTGCTAGGACTGAGACTTGCAGCACACACAAAAAAATCTTGCAAAATCTTCCCAAAAAATTAGCAAGCAATGATGCAGAAGATCTTTTGTGTAGTTTATTTTTGTATTTTTTAAGCTTTTTTTTTCTCCTGTGTGTATGTGTATGTCAAGTGTGCATTTTTAAAACATCACTTTTTTTAACTATTGTTCATCCCCATAGTTTGTGTTTGTGGGAAGAGGGGTGGTTATATTATATTTCTAAATCTTCACTCAGTTGGTTGTATGTTCTTGTAACAGAGGGGAACGATAAGAGAGAAAGACTTTTGTATTTGTTCCAAGTAGGACCGCAGATGTTATAGGACTGAAGGGAACTTTGAAACGGACCCAGGGAGAGGAGAGATTTTACTGTTTACTACAACTTGCTCAATGTTTGCCAAACATGGAAATCTAAGGAGTAATGAGGAAAATCAGATCAGTTTGTTCCCTGTTTATCCCAATCAGTTGTCCTATGCGTTTTATGCCGATGAATGTGGTGTCCCACCCCTTCCTTCATTTTTAGAATGGCAAATTATATAAGTAGACTTATTTTCCCCATCCTGTTGATGTATGTGAATCCATTTAATAAATGTTTAATTTTTTTTTCTTCCACGGCTCTGTATTTCAGATTACAGATGGTGTGCAAGTGAACTGTGACGTGTATACCCGTATGTTTTTGAATGGAGAGGTCTTGGGAAGAAAGCTTACATAGCCAGAGTGTACTCACTTGTAAATTAGTCCGTTCATATAGCAAGAATAAAAAAAACATCTTGGCCTTTTATATAATTACCTGTAACAAACTGTTTTTACATGTTGGTCATCTCTTGATTGCCTTTTGTGTCTTTACTTATAAAAGAAACAGAAATATATATATAAATATATACAGTCTCCCTGATTGTTCTAATTTGCTTTGTTGAGCTGATTCACTGTAGGAGTCTGAATCACTGCTAGGTTCATTACAATACAAACCGTGTACAGGGAGGAGGTTTCTGATTGGACAGATAAGGGCAGATTGAGTTGTGATGGTAATGGCCAGGGAGAACAGCCGAGGCTCCACTTGCTGCCTTTCTCCGGCTTGCAGGTCTCGCACCTTGGTTTCAGTTTGTGGTTTCTCCTGATTTATTTCTATACTGAACTTTCTCTTCATATGCATTCATAATTTTGTGCGTGTCAGTGTGTCTGTTGAACAAAACTAGACATGCATGCAAAAGCAGTGTATTTTAGTAGTGATGCCTTAAGTTAGACCATAAGCTGAAGGTTCTCAAAAAAATACATTTAATGAGTTTGTTCCTCTCCATGTGGTATACAATTGTGTCCTTTCCTTCCACAGTACCTTTGCTGGGTCACTATTTTTGCACCCTTGTTAGATAGGTCATCAGCAGTGCCGAGGTCTCTCTGAACTTTTCCTCCCACACTGGGACAGGTGCTGGTCTCAGCACTGACAGTTGTTGCGAGTTTCTCTTGGCTGTTTGCAGGTTATCTGGAAATGTCCTGTATTTTCCAATGTGTGTTTTTTGTACTGTAGGGAGTAATGTATCTTTTATCATCAAAAAATAAACATGTTAAACATAGTGATTTGTGCGTCTTCCTTCTCTGCAGTAAAGTTAAATCTGACTCAATCACCTGTTGTAAACCGGCCTGAGCCGCTCGTATGAAGGGCTTTTCCACGTCTACATCGGCTTTGGCGCTTCCCTCAAAGTACTGTGCTCCGATCTCTTCACACCACTGCAACGCTTGCCTGCGAGACACCTGTGAGGAAAGACAAAATTCTTGACTACCGTTGTCCTTCATGACACGGCATCAAATACACAGCACATTCTGTCAGGAAAAAGTTTGAAATCCAGGTCTGTGTTTGCAAAATGCATTGAGATTTACGCATTAAATTCTATACTCATTGTGCACTCACCAGTACAGAGCATGGTGTATGTTATCAAGCTCACAAATGATTGACTACTGAAAGGAAACATCCACAGCACTAGAACCTTTATGAACTTTGAACTCACCTCCCGGTTGCTCAGGTCTGTTTTGTTCCCCAGTACAACAAAGGGGAAGTTTGATGAGTCGACGGGATCTCCCTGGATCAGGAACTCCTTCCTCCACAGTTCCAGGGCAGAGAAAGTGGCCTTGGACGTCACGTCAAAGACCAGCATACAGCAGTGGGACCCCCTGTACAGGGAGGTGCCCAGGGACTGGAACCTCTCTGAACCGGCCGTGTCCCAGATCTGAGGAGGTGAACCAACATGGGATGCTGAAGAAGATGTGGATTCCCAATCATCCGGGTGACAATGTCCCAATAGGAGTTATAGAAAAAACACTTTAATTATATTCCTGTAGTTATAGTTATAATGCTTGTCCTGGCCCTTCTATTGATAAGGAAACGCTACTAAGAGTCACAGTTTCTGGACAGATTACCTGCAGGATGACGGTGCTCCCGTCTACGTTTACTTCTTTGGTGAGAAGGTCCGCCCCGATAGTTGCCCGGTACATGTTGGTGAAGCGATGGCTTATATACCTGTTCATGAAGGAGGACTTTCCCACCCTGTGTAAACACCACACACCATGTAAAGGGACAACACGTTCAAATATCTCTCTTTCCCACCGTCCCTGACAGCACCTCAATGCATCACTATGCATACGTGTAAATAGTAACTTCAGGATTTATTTAAAGCACAGTTCAGAATATTTATAATGAATTGGATCGAGGAGAGAGAGAGAAAGAGAGAGAGAGATCTACCTTATTATCTAACTTTCTCCTTCTCACCAATAAAGAAAAAGAGAAGTGCTCTCCTTACTTTAGGGAACATCACTAGGTAAATCAATCAAGACGCGTCCGGTTGAATCAATGTCAGACGCAGTTAACGAAAGTGAAACAACCGCAGGCGACGCAGTCGAGCAAAACAAGTGTTCAGAGGTTAAAAGACCTGGTTTCTTTACCCGGAGTTCCCGGTGAGGATGACTTTCAGACGAATAGGACTCTTCGGTTCCATCATGACGAGGACTTGAGAGGTTTGACGCCCATATCTATGTTTGACGCCACCTGGACTGATGATGCCTTCAGGTGCTCATCGTAAACTCCGACGTCTGAGTTTCGAAAGTCGTGGATTCAACTTGTGGCACATTCATGAAGAATATAGTCTTATATACATTCTATACCTCGAGCTCTTTTGTTTTATTTTATGTTTCAGTATTTCTATCTTTATTTTTGGAAATGTAAACCATTTTATATATTGTAACTACTTTATCCTATTGTGATGTTATATTTTCTTGTTTATATGTTCAATAAAAAAAAAACAACTTGTGGCACATTCATTCAAGGGTTTTGGTCGGATATAATACCAAACTAATTATTAACACAGGATGCCAAACAATAACATATCATGCTAACATCATTTACTTTTATAAACACGGTTTCCCCTAAACGTCACATATCGGTAACTGATATAGAAAATCCTGATTTACCACTTTGTTGGGTCGTTCATGTGAGTAAAGTTCGTAATTACGATATTTATAACAGTACCTAAACGCAGCATATGACCTGTAAGCGTGGTCTATGTCCTGTATGAATCACACGAAAATGGAAATAGGAATGAGATAAGAAGATGAACTTAACCTGAAATACAAAATGGTATATTCAATATCACTTTAGAATATGGTGAGCAATATGTCATCTCATTTCAAATATATTTTTGATAAATTGACAAGGTTGTCCACAGGGAATAAGAGAAACATGTCAAGTCAAATTTATTAAAATAGCACTAATATCAAATAGATAGATAGATAGATAGATAGATAGATAGATAGATAGATAGATAGATAGATAGATAGATAGATAGATAGATAGATAGATAGATACTTTATTGATCCCTGGAGAGGAAATACTGGATGGCACATGCATGATTATTATGTATGTATGATATTAAATCATGTCTGTATTATAAAATATATTTCCAGTATTTCCATATTTACTATATCCAGTTTTGTACTATAGGTTATTAACTGCTCAACCAAAAGATTTTACAGTCTGATAGCCGTCAAAATAAAAATATGTATTTTCCTGGTTACACTGAGAAGAAGTTAAATGAATCAGGACGATTCCGATTAAAAATACCAAAAAAAAGTAAAAAAAATTAAATTACAATAGGTGCAATTCCTTTATTGACCACTAGATGTAAGTATACCTAAAGTGTTTATCTTTCTTTCTGGTTTCCTTTCGGGTCTGACAGTCATGTATGCCAGTTAATTCAGTGGCATCATTGTAAAAATACTTAAAACATGCCCAACATTTCAATAAAATAAAGATGCATTGACAAAAAGTAGGTTTAAAAAGCTGATATTCCTTCACATTTTACATTTGAGTTGTTGTTTTTTTGCTGGAGCAACTAAGTGAGCAATTAAGTTTCAATCAAACTGCCCTCATTAAAAAAATAGAGTAATTTAGTATGAAACTGTACAAATATCACAGCAAAACTGTAAAGTATCATTCAACTACCGTAGGTGTATTATAAATATTATTTGTTTGGGTGATCATCAAAACAATAATATACAAACCAGACTAAACCAATAAATTGATGTTAAAGTTAATGAGAGGCCTGTAGACATGTAGGTGTGTCTGTGTGTCCCAAGTGCAGTAAACTAAGACTACACACGTCTATAATGATGTGATGGCACTCAGTCACCTTTCTGCATCAGTCATTTTATAGACATATGCTTGTGACCATAGCTCGTGACACACACATATGGACACACACCGCGGCACATGCAGTCATGTCAAGTGAAACCACAACTATACCAACTAGTTATGCTTTGTTGACTGACAGTGTAAGTGAGAGAGAGAGAGAGAGAGAGAGAGAGAGAGGGAGGGAGAGAGAGAGAGAGAAAGAGAGAGAGAGAGAGAGAGAGAAAGAGAGATCAAGAGACAAGGGCTCACAAATTGTT